>CAUYPO010070314.1:0-49059 GCA_963574435.1 Cheirogaleus major
AAAAAAAGAGTTCTGGAAATGAACACTGGTGATGGTACCACATTATGAATGTATTTACTATAACTAAATTGTACACTTAAAAATGGTTGAGATAGTAAATTTTGTGTTACATGTATTTTATCATAACTAAAAGCATTTGGAAAAAAAAGAAAGAAAGAAATGAGCTACTGCTAAATGTAAGAAGCCAGTCTGAAAATTATACCTACTATATGATTCTAACTATGCAACATTCTGGAAAAGGTAAAACTATAGAGACAGTAAAAAGATCAGTGGTTGCCAGGGATGCGGGCAGGGGGGAGGAGGGATGAGTAGGTGGAACACAGGGGACTTTTAGGGCAGTGACACTGTTCTGTCTGATGCTGTACATGACATTAGGCATTTGTCAAAACACATACAACTGTACAACCCGAAGAGTGAGCTCCAATTTAAACTGTGGACCTTAGTTAATAATAATGTATCAATATTGATTCATCAGTTGTAACAAATGTAGCGACTAATACAGGATGTTAATAATAGGGGTGACTGTGTGCCCGGAGAGAGAGGTTATATGGGAACTTTCTGCTCAATGTTTCTGTAAACCTAAAACTGCGCTAAAAGATAAGCTCTGTTAATTTTTTAAAAGATAAGGAGAAAAGAAGAAAGATTCATAGTAGCCATTTTTAGAATTTCTCAAAAAGGGAGAATAGCTTTAAAAAATATATCGTAATTAGATTTGGTTGAGATGATTATGAATGACTGGAAGAAAATTATTACCATCTAGAAGGATTCTACATTCGGATTTCATCTAAGGGACTCCAAGTTCTTATTTATTCACATTAATGAAAAAAAATGGAAATCCTAAAGAATTTTAAAAAGACAAAAATACTCAATCGTATTACTCTGCAACTGTGCCCTCCAATCTTTCCGTCTTAGCTCAGCGCAGTGGCATTTTGCATGTAATTGTCCTGAATTCTCCTCCTTCGTCTTCTGGTTCTGCAGGCAGGTGACTCAGTCACAGAGGGTGGGATGTGCAGGGAGGTCGTCAGGAAATTGGATGAGTGTGGGGCAGTGGGGACTTGGAATATTGATCTGGCCACACTTGAAAACACGGCTGAAGTGGCTAAGAAATGTCTCCATTGAGATTGGAACCCTGTGCTTCTTAAGTGTTGAGAACCAGCTTTCCCGCCAAGTGTTTGAAAGGACACACCCAGTCCCCGCCCGCCCCACCGGGCTCTTGCTTAGATGTGAAAGTGAAAGTTTCTAATCGTCCTCCTGGCTGGCTGGAAGGAAGCACCTGTCAAGAGGAAGAACAGGTCGAGGGTGCTCCCAAGTGGCTGTGGACCAGCAACGGGCCCCTGCAGGGAGAGATGAGAAGTGTGAGCTAAATTATCTATAAATGGAGAACAAGGAGGAGTCTGTGATACAGAATCCATTTTGTTTTTTCTTTTAGTCTCTTGAGCTCGCAGCAGTCAATTTTTTAAATTAAAAAAACACTTAATTGGCAAATAAAAATTATATATATTCAATGTGTACAACATGATTTGATGTATATGTACATTATGTAATGATTGCCACAATCAAATTAATTAACATATCTTGGCCAGGTGCAGTGGCTCATGCCTGTAATCCTAGCACTCTGGGAGGACGAGGTGGAAGGATCACTTGAGGCCAGGAGTTCCAGACCAGCCTGAGCAAGAGTGAGATCCCCATCTCTACAAACAAAAGAAAAATTAGCCAGGCATGGTTGGTGCACAACTACAGTCTCAGCCACTTGGGAGGCTGAGGCAGGAGGATCACTGAGCCCAGGAGTTTGAGGTTGCAGTTAGCTATGATGACACCACTGCACTCTAGCCTGGGCAGCAGAGCAAGACTCTCTCTCTCTCTCTCTCTCTCAAAAAAAGCCTTATAACAACAAAACAAACATATTTTTATGACAACAAAATAAAAAAAATTCAGAAAGCTGTGGTTTTTACATGACTGAAAGCCAGACAAGTAGGAAAGATAAATGAATGCAGATGTAAAACCAATGAAATAATTAATTTCAATTTCCTTCTTTTCTTCCCTTCTGGTAGTTTGTCAATAAGTATACTATGTAATACTTGTTTTTCATGACTTTGGTACATAATATAATCTAGTTGAGTAACCGAGATTTACTTCTAAATATATTGTATATGATTTCTTCTCTTACTTTAAAACCCAATAAAGTATTAACCTCATTTTGAGTTCTCCATTCTACATGGTGATCATTTAGTGCATTTTCTTAAAACCCTGTATTACATGTTAAGCATTTTTGTATCACATAATTTCTATGAAACCTAGAAAATTTCCATTGTTTTCTATAAATACTAAGCTATCATTGCCACAGAAGCCATTATTATGCTTGATTAAATGTTGGATACTAATATTATTTTACAAGAACATCACACATCATATAAGAACATCATTTGTCTTTGTTCAGTACTATTTTTGTTTTTTCTGTTTATTCAGTCTTTTTAAAAATTAATTTTAGTAATTACATATGCAAGTATTTTTTTAAATACAGGTGATGTTTCACTTTTTTTGTTATTCCAATCACCTTTTTCAGGTTGAAATGTTTCACTTTTTAAAAATAATCAAGAACATAAGTGTTTGCAGATAGAAATACCTTTAAAAATATATTTTTCCATAGAGGTGGGTGGCAGGGGTGGGGGTGGGGTGCCTCATTTTGTTACCCAGGCTGGCATCGAACTCCTGGCCTCAAGTGATCCTCCTGCCTCAGCCTCTCAAAGAGCTAGGATTATAAGTCTGAGCCACCACACCTGGCCAGACATAAATGTCTTAACTGGCCAAAGCTGATCTTGAAGATCGGTTGTAAAACTGTCATAGAAACAAAATGCTTCGCAGTTAAGATATAAAAACATATATAAAAGCTATTTGTACAATTTCTTTCTCTATCTAAAATAATTTTGGTGTAAAATTAAATACAAAATTTTCTGCCATGTTCATGCAATGGAAAATTGTAACTATTAATTTAAATTGAATTGCATTTTGCTGGAAACATATTTATGCTGTCAGAAGCATGTGATAGCCATTTTTCAGGATCACAATAAGCACAGTAAAGCTCCAGAGGTTTTTGGTTTTCACATTCAATTGCAGCTTTTATAAATATAATTTTCTTCATATGCTACCGGACACGCTAGAGTTGCGATTGGATTTTTGAGTTATGAATTTGTTACAAATAATTCTTTTCTTGTTCTCGTTGTTTCGATCCATGATTAAATCTTCATTTAGTGAAAAATATGAAGCTGCAGGGATTTCATCTGATCTTTTCAAATTATGGATTTGAAGATGTTTTTGGGTCATTTTCATCTGATTAGTAATTAAATCTTTAGTCCATAAAGAATTTGTAAAAGTCCTGTCTATGAATTGTGAGTCCTGTTTAGCCAAGGTCTGTTCACTTTCATTGTTTCCAGTGAAATTTAAGCAGGCTGCTTCCTGTTTCCTTTTCTGTCAGGTTTTTCCCCTTTAAGCTTCCCTTCTGTATTTTCTATCTCGATATGATCTTGACTTATACTCATTTTCAAAATTAGTTCAATAAAGCTGAATTTATATTTAAATTTCTGGAAATTTAAATTATCTTATTAATGGTTTTCTAAAAATTAATAATTCTAACATTCAATGTGCATCCATTGCCATTTTGTTTGTCTATCTAGTTGCCCATTCATATCATGCTTCACGGATGTTGCCTCTAGACCTGTATATACACAAATTTAAGAGAAATATGAATTATTTAATGTTACAAAATATTCAGCTGTCATTTGCAACTGTTGCAAACACCAGAACCATGCATCACTGACAAAAGGTACCTTGTTATGCAAGAATCTATTGCATCTGTGCTGAGGAGGGATTTGACAAGTTAATGAATTTGTCTTTTTTTATTAAGTGCCTCCTCCTCCCCCTGCTCTGAAGCAGTGTCTAGCTCTATGTTAGCAGCAGCACAACTTACAAATATTCATGACATTCTGACTTATTCCCTATTTTGTTTCAAGGGTATAGGGCTAGAAATGAAGAAAAACAATTTCTTGGGACCCGAAACAGTGTAGTACGTCATGAGAACAGATGTCTAGGGTATATGGATTGTGCTGTGCTGTCACTAAGTGCCAACCAAGTGACAGGCACTTGTACATTCCTTAATATCCAAATCTGTTGTGCTTGTTATATGTGGGGTCCTCCAAAGCTCAGGGGCCCTGCTCGCCTGGGTTAAGGGCACTGGTCACTTTGGGTGTTGTCTTAGGAACTAGTGAGAAATCTCTGGAGCAGGGGTCCTTAAACTTTTTAAACAGGGGGCCAGTTCACTGTCCCTCAGACCATTGGAGGGATGGACTATAGTTTAAAAAAAACTATGAACAAATTCCTATGCACACTGCTACATATCTTATTTTGAAGTAGAAAAACAAACAGGCAAAAACACCTGATTGTGGCCCGCAGGTCGTAGTTTGAGGACACCTGCTCTGGAGGGTGGGATCCCTGGCAGACTAGAGAGTGGGGGGAGGGGGCCGCCCTAGGTGAGAGTTACTGTAACTTCTATAAAATGGGCTTAAATGAACTCTGCATGATAATTACACAGGGAGTCCAACGAACTGTAGAGCTCATGTAAGTGTCACTGGATCAATAATTTGAACTAAAGCCTAATTAGATGGCTATAATGTGGCTATAATGATCTTGCTTGACTTGTTAGAGTTTAGCCTGGCTCACAGGAGATGATTTAATGACCCAAGAGTATCTCACAGGTGCCTTTGATCTGTGATCTATCCTTGATCTATTTCCCTGGAGCAAGCAGAGGTATTTAAAATTATTTCCATGAGCCGGTACATCTGGTGCTCAATGTGTTATTGGTAATGACGGTCATCCTAGCCAACGTGGTCCGGAGCACCAGGCACACTGGGAGGGATGGGGACCCGATTCTTGGCACACCCACTGCGGGAGGCAGTCCAGTCCATAGATGTGGGTGCTGGGAGGCCGCCCAGTATGGCAGCTGATGATGAGCAGTTGTGTAGTAAACTAGGAGGCATCAGAGTCATGTGGTATAACAGGAGGCAGACAGAGGGCAACGACAGATTAGGTATTAAATCAACACCCTTGGCATTCTTGCATACCTCAGTCACGATTTGAAATACTTTTGAGTGACCCCAAAGACCCATGGCATGCAGTCACTTGTCATTTTGCTAGGACAAATGTCTTTAAACACCGGAGCACATGGGAATAGTTGAGTGAATGACCAGGATTCCATCTCATCATGGCTTTGTGGTTCTTTGGTCATGGTTCAGCATGCAGAAACTTTCTTCTGGTCATTAAAAAGAACAGTGACCACAATGGGGTTTTTTTGTTTGTTTTTGTTTTTTGCCTTTCGCAAAGAAAGTCAGCTGCTGCTCATTGGTATTGCACTGAAGAGAAATTCAGACAGAAAATGAAACATAACTGAATGTCACACTTGGCTGTGCTGGGCTTGAAGGGATGAACAGGCTCACTTGGACTCTATACAAAAAAAAGAAATTGGAGAAGCTGCTGCTTGCATTTGGCAAAAAAAACCCAGTCCTTAAGGGAGAGTTAAACTTTAGTGAAAGTTGAAAAGGAGGTTAATATGTGATGTGAGCCTATGCACGAGAAGCAGGTGACCCTTTGATTTTGGAGAACAAGAGTCATCTGTGCAAACAATGCAGGGATTCAAGTGGCTTAGAAGTGTGGCTCAAGCATGTCATAGATTGGCTGTAATCAGAAATCAGACTCGCAGGGGCTGACGTTGGGGAAGCATGTCAGGAGGTAGCAGTGCCATTGCTCCCGGCTGGAGTTCAAAGGAAGGACTTGGGTGGGGCGTGGGGAGGGGCAGAGCAAGGCAGGGACTTAGTCCTGGAAGGCCTGGAGCAAATACTCGACAGATCATCAAAAGGGCACTTTGGGCTCCAGAAGTGAGGCGGAAGCCAGTCAACCCAAATCAGGATGGGGCAAGAAGTCGAAGCTGACCCCATACTTTGTGCTGTGTCCTCACACATCAGACCAAACATCTTTAATCTTTCTTTCTAAAATCACGATCAGTCCTAAAAATTGTGGCAGGGCTGAGCCTACAGGTTCGGGAGGAGGATCAAGGGCTCTCAGGCGTATAGAAGAGGGTTATAAGGCTAGGAACCAGGAAGGGTGTGAGAAAATTTTCCCAATGAGGAGCCTGGCTGCGTAGGGTCAGATGGCTGCAGAACTCCTGGTCAAGTCAAATGATGGAGCATCAGGTTCTCCTTTTCTGGGGAAAGTGTATGTGAGGTCCTTACTTACTGTGTGTCTGACTGGATTAAGGCAATTAGAATAATTGGGGATCTACATTTCCCAGAATCCTATTCTCTGTATGGTTCCAGGTAGGAGGTGGCCAAAAGAGGAATTTGCATGCAATTTGGAAGGTGGAGGTGAAGTAGCAGCCATTACTCCCTCCTCCACTCTTGATCCGCCTCTTCTCACCAACTGTTGACTCTATTGACCAATAGTGGCTCTTTGCTCACTGCCAGATCCTTGACAGTGACCCTCAAAGGCAGGAGTGACGCAGAGAGATGGCTTCCAACTGACCTCCCATGAGCCTTGCCTCTACCATCCCATTTTGGTGGCTGGATGTGCTTAGCTCCTCCGATTGACCAAATAGTAACCTCTTCTCTGATCCCCAACTTTCTTCTTGGACCCTCACTTCCCTGGCTTGGCCCACAAATGTGAAGGTCTCCTTCTATAACAAATTCCTTATCCCATAATTTGTAGTGGTTCTGCTTCCCTGGACTTCGACTATATTACTAGGTAGCCTGTGTAGACCCCTGGGAAATCCAGGCATGGAAGCTTCCACCTACTTACTTATTGGAAAGACTCTTTGGTTGCAAGAGAGAGAAAGCCATACTGAACTAATTTAAGCAAAAAGAAAAGTGGGGGTCCTTTACTGGCTCATATACTCAAACCATGCAGGAGCAACTGGAGCCAGGGGCTCAACAACTGCCAGTCTCTTATTTCTACTGCTCTCTTCCTGTTAGCTTTATTCTTTTCTACATGGGGAAAAGCTCATCAGCACAAGCCTGGGTCATGTGTCCGCTACTTGGACAGAGGAACGAGGCATTATAACTAACCCACCTGGATTGCTTACCAAGCTCCATGACTCAGGGTTGAGTCTATTGTCAAAAAAAAAAAAAAAAAAAAGTAGCACAAATATGTCCATTGGGAGAATTGTAAACCAGGAAGCTACCTCCCGTTACATCTATTGGGCAATTTTGAGCATAACAAAAGCCCTTTCTAGCTAAGGCATTCAAAGAGATATCTAGTGGTTGGAAGACACAAATAAATTGCATAGGCCCACCATAGAATCTGATATTACACTAATATGCTCTGAGAGCTTTTTGCACTTTACTAGAAACTTTACAAACACTAGGTTATTTGGGGGTGATCTTTAGACAGAGCTCTAAAACGTGTCTCACTAGAGGCTTGCTTCTGAAAGTGAAAGCACTGATACCCTCTTTGGTTTTGGACATTACAAGAAGCAAGGTTTTGGATATTACAAGAATCAAGAACTCAAGGATGAGAACAATGGTAAGTCTTAATCAGGAAGTAAAGGAAGTGGAAGATGGAAACAATTACATCTTTACCACATTGAGTCTCTCCATCCATAAACATGGTATACAATGTCTCCATTTGTTCAATAATTCCTTTACGTCTTTAAATAAAGGCTGTAAGTTTTCTCCATAAATGTTTTGACCATATTTTATTAGACTTATTCCTAGATACTTTATAGATTCTAGTCCTGATAAATGGTATTTTTAAACTTAAATCTTCTAAATTGTTTGCTATTAATATATAAGAAAGCAATTTTTTGGCAAGCATCTTATATTCAGAAATTTTGATAGACTTTCTCATTAGTTCTAACAATTTGTCTAAAGAGGCTCTTGTATTTTCTATATATTTTCTCCTAATCTTCACATGAAAGTTAATTTTTCTTAGGTGAAAAATCCAAATTAAGTAACATAAGCCTAGGACTATAATAACCTGTATTCATTTTCCATCCTTTAACAACTAACATTTATTTAGCTTACTGGAATTCATACTGATCTGTGAAAGAGTTTTGCAAAGTGTGTTCCATTAGCTAGGAGAAAGTTTTCATAAGCACAATACATTCTTTTCTTGGAGATTCACAATGGCCCTGGGAAGTCCTGCAAAGAAACCTCTTGAACTTGGGTAAATCCTACATTCCAAACTTACTTCATCATGGAATCCCTTTTCAAACAATACCATCCAGGCTTCTGAGGAATTACTTTGTACAAAGAACACATTTTGGGAAATATGGTCTAAGGAACCAAGTCATCATGAAAATGGTTAGCTCCAGGATTTTCTCAAGAATCTACTGTCTCTTTCTCTCCACATTCTACGGGAGTTAAGCTGGGTAGAACAAGATTCCATTTGGCTTTTTCTGTTTCTACTCTTCAGACTTTAACTCCCTGTGGGTTAATGCCAGCTTTATGAAAGAAAGAAACATATGCATACTAAATCTCATGAGACTAACCAGTATGTCTATTCTTCAGGAAAGGGGCACAGCTGGTCACAGTAGGAGATTGTCTTTGTAATTCCCATAAATATCTTTTGACCGCTATGGAAATGACATTTTTTCTGCTTCTAGTTCTCTTCCTGCGGATTCCCAGGCCGCTAGCTATTATGCCACGCTTTTTTCCTTACATTGTGCAGAGCCACAGTGTTTGTCACAAACTGTTCTCTCTGTGTTCTGGATTATGTACCAAGGCTACAAATTTGTCAGAGTGCAACTAAATAAAATGGAAACGTAAAAGTCCCACAAGTAGGAACATATTTTATTCAGGGGCAAAAGCTCTAATTATGCAAGTTTTCCTGGTATTGCTAGTTCTGATCACACAGTATATTTATTAGATCATTTGAAAGCATAATGATGAGTGTCTACCTTAATGAGCTTCACCCTGGTGTACATCAAACTTGATTTTGGAGGCTGGGTGTGGTGGCTCATGCCTATAATCCTAGCACTGTAAAGAGGCCAAGGCAGGAAGATAGTTTGAGGTCAGGAGCTCAAGACCAGCCTGAGCAAGAGCAAGAGCAAGACCCTGTCTCTACAAAAAAAATGGAAAAATTAGCCTGGTGTGGTGGTACACACCTGCAGTCCCAGCTACTTGGGAGGCTGAGGCAGGAGGATGGCTTGAGCCCAGGAGTTTGAGGTTGTAGTGAGCTATGATGACACCACTGTACTCTACCCAGGATGACAGAGCAAGACTCTGTCTCAAAAAAAAACAAAACAAAACAAAAAAACCCACCAAAAAACAACTTACTAGTGGAGCTCTGAAAATCATATAGGTTTTTCCCTACCTGAGACCTCTGAATTGGAATCCCTGGGGAGAAGCTTAAGCACTTGTATTTTTAAAAGCTTTGCAGTTCATTCTTTGCCATTTATTATGTGGCCTTTCTTTTTTAATAAATCATTTTTCAACATGGACTTGCCTAAATATTTTTCCCGATTTTGATTTAAAATAACAACAAAGTATATTAAAAAAAAATTTTTTTTTGAGACAGAGTTTTGCTCTGTCACCTAGGATAGAATGCCATGGGGTCAGCCTAGGTCACAACAACCTTAAACTGCTGGGCTCAAGCGATTCTCCTGCCTCAGCCTCCCAAGTAGCTGGGACCATAGGCCCAGCTAATTTTTCTATTTTTAGTAGAGAAGGGGTCTTGCTCTTTCTCAGGCTGGTCTGGAACTCCTGACCTCAAGTGATCCTCTCACCTCGGCCTCCCAGAGTGCTAGGATTACAGGCATGAGCCACTGTGCCTGGCCAACAGAGAGTATTTTTAAAGAAAAAAGTCAATTTCAAACCAATCTTCCAAACACAAACATGTTTGGGTCTGGTCTTTGTTCATGAAGCAAAATTTTGGAATTCTGAATTTGTCACTTAGCATTTAATTTTTTTTTATTTACATGCTACCATATAGTAATAATTATTGTCATTTTAGCAATTGTATAATATTCAAACATTTATTTATATTATAATTTAGCTAACCATTCTTTTACTATTGGACATTTATTTCTCTATTTTGTTAGTTGCCCTAGAGATAATAAGAAGCTTGATGTATATGGATTTTACTTTTCTTTTGAATCAATTCCCACAGGATGATTTTCTGGAAATCTGGTTATTGGGTCAAAGAATATGAACTTTTTTATGACTCTTGTTAATGATTACTAAATTGCTTCCCCAAGGGTTGAACACATTCTCAAAGCCACGCCCCAACTCCACGGCATAAATGCTGAAGTTTTCAGGGAGGGGCAGGCAATACCAGAGATTTGCTGGGTTTTCCCATGACAGAGGAAGAAATGACTCCAAATATACCAGTGATATTACCTTACCTAAGAAGAAAGGCAAGAAACCTAATAATAACAACAGTGTCATGGCACTGCTCAACTATCTCGCCTACACTTTCCTTACATTCTCTCTAATTCTCAGATAACCCTGGGAAGTTAGATCTCACTGCTCCTCGTCTCATAGATGAGGCAAGGGTGGGAAGAGAGGTTCAATACCTTGCTGGAGGGTGATACAGGGAGTTAGTACTGAAATGTGGACTTGAACCCTGTGCTTTTCCAGTACTACATCATGCTGCATTTCACACCATTGACTTCTAAAGCAGTCCCGGAATCTCACAAAGTAGATCCTCCTGAGTCGTACATGGGCTGTGAAATGGAATATGACATAATAGATGAGGTAGATTAAAGATGTCCACAATGCTCTGCTGCTTCTCCCATCAAGAGGTGGAGTCAGGCCGGGCGTGGTGGCTCATGCCTGTAATCCTAGCACTCTGGGAGGCGGAGGCGGGTGGATCGCTCAAGGTCAGGAGTTCGAGACCAGCCTGAGCAAGAGCGAGACCCCGTCTCTACAAAAAATTAAAGGAAATTAATTGGCCAACTAAAAATATATAAAAAAAATTAGCCGGGCATGGTGGCACATATCTGTAGTCCCAGCTACTTGGGAGGCTGAGGCAGGAGGATCGCCTGAGCCCAGGAGTTTGAGGTTGCTGTGAGCTAGGCTGGCACCACGGCACTCTAGCCCAGGCAACAGAGTGAGACTTGTCTCAAAAAAATAAAAAATAAAAAATAAATAAATAAATACCTAAAAGAGGTGGAGTCGATTGACCCTCCCTTTGAATCTGGGGTGGCCTGGTGCCTTATTTTGGCCAATGGAATGCAATGAATGATACTGCTTAGGTCTGGGCCTAGGCCTTAAGAGATCTGGCAGCTTCAGTATTCACTCCTGAGCCACTTTGTAAAGAGGGCCAGTTCTCTTTTTAGAGAGACCACAGAAAGAAAGAAATGCCTGGCCAGCCCAGCCCTTCCAGCCATCCCAGCTGAGACACTAGACATGAATGCCACCATCTTGGACCCTCCATCTTCAGCCAAGTCACCCAGTTGACAACATGTGGAACAGAAATAAACCATCACCGAGCTAACAACCAGTTGTTGTTTTAAATGTCATTAAGGGTTGAGATGGTTTGTATACGACAAAGATAATGGAAGAAACAGAGTTTACTTTGGTGAATGCCAGATAGAAACAGTACCAGCGATACGTTCAGTCTTCCCTGGCCCGCACACAGCAGAATGAAACGCATTGACTTTTACCACCTTTCATGCCACCTAGCACTTACCCCTATCATGACACTGACCCCACTGCATACATAGCCTGAACTTGTGTGCATGTCCATATCTGCCTTCCTTCCCAGATGGGGCTGAATTCACCTTGGTAACCACAGCCTCATGCACAGAGCCAGGCACAAAATAGTTGTTTAATACATATTTGTTGGCCAGGCGCGGTGGCTCACGCCTGTAATCCTAGCACTTGAGGTGGGAGGATTGCTTGAGCTCAGGAGTTCGAGACCACCCTGAGCAAGAGCGAGACCCCATCTCTACTTTAAATAGGAAGAAATTAGCCAAACAACTAAAAATAGAAAAAAATTAGCCGAGTACGGTGGTGCATGCCTGTAGTCCCAGCTACCCAGGAGACTGAGGCAGGAGGATCATTTGAGCCCAGGAGTTTGAGGTTGCTGTGAGCTAGGCTGACGCCACGGCACTCTAGCCCAGGCAAGAGAGTGAGACTCTGTCTCAAAAAAAAAACAAACCATATTTGTTGAGGGCATTTTGACTTGCTCTTGATTGATTGGTAAAAGCACTTGAAATGGAATAGTAGCTTTTCTTTATTGTGCTCAGCACTGGGCAAAGTATTTTACACGATTTATCTCATTTAACCTTCACAACAACCTCATGAAGTAGGTCCTATAATTATCCTCTTTTTACAGATGAGGAAACTGAGAGACTAAGTAAATTGCTTGAGGTTACACTGCTGTGGGCTGGCACAGATTCAAACCTCACTTTGCAAAGAGAAAGATTTTTATTATAAAGCATGTCAACCATACACATAACTATACAGATGAATACAGCATGCACCTATGTACTTTTACTTCCCCAAAGTCTTAACTTTTTCTATTTGCTTCAAAGCTTTATACTTCTCTTACAGAAATAAAATATTGCAGATTCAGCTGGTTTCCTGTGTACTTGCAATTGGGAGAGTACACAGGAAACTTCAACTGATATATATCCTTCTCTTCCTCCCTCTTCTTTTATCCCAAGTTAACCAGACAACCATCAGCCTGCATTTGGTGATTATAAATCCATGCTTTTTTTTTGAAGTGCAGGGGCATGATCATAGCCCACTGAAGCCTTGGACTCCTGGGCTCAAGCAATCTGCCTGCCTTTGCCTCCAGAGTAGCTAGGACTACAGGCATGCACCACCATGCCAGGCTAAACTGGTTTTTTGGAGATGGTCTTGCTATGTTGACCAGGCTGGTCTTGAACTCCTGTCCTCAAGTGATCCTCCTGCTTGGGCCTCCCAGAGTGCTGGGATTACAGGGGTGAGCCACTGTGCCCAGCCCCCATGCTTTTTATGTTTTTCAACATATGCATGCATTCATAAGCAAGGTATTATGGGTTTTAAAAAAAAACTTTACATAAAAGGAATCATGTTGTTTACACCCTCTGTACCAGAAGTGGCTTTTTTTCACTCAATAAATATATTTTTGAGATTCATCATTTTCTTTCTTTTTTTTGAGACAGAGTCTTGCTCTGTTGCCTGGTTACCGTGGTGTCAGCTTAGCTCACAGCAACCTCAAACTCTTGGGCTCAAGTGATCCTCCAGCCTCAGCCTCCTGAGTAGCTGGGACTACAGGCGTGTGCCACTACGGCCAGCAAATGTTTTATATTTTTAGTTGCCCGGCCAAATTTCTTTCTATTTTTAGTAGAGATGGGGTCTCACTCTTGCTCAGGCTGGTCTTGAACTCCTGAGCTCAAACAATCCTCCCACCTCGGCCTCCCAGAGTGCTAGGATTACAGGCGTGAACCACCACACCTGGCCGAGGTTCATCATGTTGATATATGCAGCTTTTAATGTTATATGGTATTCCGTTATAGAACTATGCCATAATTTATTTAGTCATTCACCTGTTGTTGGACATTAAGTTGTTACTTCCCCCAATTTTTTTTTTTTTTTTTTTTGGTATTACAAACAATGTTTCGATGAACATTTATTTTCCAATGGACATTTATATACATCGCTCCCTAGGCAGATCAGCAACAGTTTCCACTTAGGAGTGCAATTGCTGGGTTACAGTATATATTAATACATCTTTAATTCTACTAGATTTTGCCAAGTTGTTATGCAAAGTGGTTTTACTGATTAACACTCCCAGAGCCCACTCTTAGACATTATGTGATAGTCTTGATACCAATTCCAGGGTTCTCACCAAACAAGTGCTTTTTAAGTATCTGTGCTGGGCAAGACAATAGTTTAGGCATTGGCAGCAATTAAATGAATGAAGCTATTGTAGTGTGGTGCACTAACCCCCAAGAGGTCTAGTTGGTCGGTTGTGTCATGGTGGACAGCACTAGCTCTGTTAGGACTCACTCCCACCTGCAGGAATGTCATGGAGGGTCATGTAGGTCAAGCTTTGGATCAAACCCAAGGGCAAGTTGGGGCTGAAATCCAGGTTGTGCTCCTGCACTCTGCTCACCATGGAGCCTAGCGTAGGGCTATGCCTGTCTGGAGGAAGGGACACTTGTAGCCTAATTTGTATAATGCCACTGTATGGGCTAGTGGCGGTCCCGAGTAGAATACATTCGTCTGTGGGAAACCTGTACACCTGATCCAACAGGAGACAGAGGTTACTAAGAAACTTGCCAGGTTTTAGAATGGGTAGAGCCAGAAAATGGTTGTAGAGAAATGGCAGGAGCTAGGTGGAGGTTAGGGTCAAAGGAAAATTTGGGTGCAGTGTCTAAGCTTGCATATTGCCATGTACTTTGCCCCATCACTCCTGGAGGTAGGTCATCTTGGCCAAATGTCTCATCCCCAGGGAAGTTCCTGTCTCCCTGCAGTTCTTTGAGACTTCTGGATCTTGCTATTTCAGACCATCTCAGCTGCAATAGTGCACAGAAAAGTATGCAAACTAATAAACATGGTACCTCAGAGTATAAACCTTACCCCTAGAGAGGTTTCACTGCAGCTTTCTTACAGATTCAACCAATTCAGATGTCCATGCACAGGCATCCAGCATGGTCAGGTGGCCTCCTGGAGGCTCCAAACAGCTGGACCAGGAGAAGATATCTCCTGTGGAATCAAATGAGGTGGGTCACAGTCTCTGGTGACTTCATTGCTTCTCTACATGCATGAGCTTTGCTGAAGCTAAAGAGCCTAAACTGGCTTTGGGTTGAACTTCACTCTGCCTAAAGGAGCTTGCAGATTCTTAGGATCCAGTCCCAAACGGAACTGCCATTGGGAGAAGCTGGGAAGAGTGGAGGGGCTCTGGGAAATGATCAATCATACCCCTGCCAGCCACTCATTGAACATAACCAGAATTAAGGTCTTAAATATACAGCTGAAAAATTCCCAAGATGTATGTGGCGGTGATGGTGCCAGAGTCTGGGGGGAAGCTATTTGAGGCCCCTCCATTACTGGCCCTTGGATGGGGCTCCTGCCTTGTGAAGCTATTACACCTCGAGTCCAGAGGGGAGGCAGGGGACAGTCCCCTTTTATCATCTGCTGGATGACATCACATTCCTTTTTACCAACTGGTGTCTACAGTTCAAGAAAGAAGGGCACTGTGTCAGTTTCCCAGGGCTGCCATAACAAAGTATTGCAAACTGGGTGCTTAAAACAACAGAAGTTTATTGTCTCCTGATACTAGAGGGAGCTCCAAAATCATGGTGTCAGCAGGGCCGTGCTCCCTTGCTTCTTCCTAGCTTCTGATGGTTTGATGTCAATCTCTGGCATTCTCTGATTTGCAGATGCATCAGTCCAATCCTCAGTCTTCCCGTAGTGCTCTCTCTCTGTCTCTCTGCCTTCACAGGGATGTGTTCTTATAAGGACAATCAGTCATATTGGATTATCTACTTCAGTATATCTTTTTGAGGGGACATGATTCCACCCATAACAGACATGTTTCTGTATAAAACTGCTCCTCTGGTCTTTGGATCTGACTCTAGCTGCAGTATAGTGAGTTGATTAATCCATGGGTTCAGGCCGGGCTCGGTGGCTCACACCTGTAATCCTAGCACTCTGGGAGGCCAAAGCGGGAGGATCGCTTGAGCTCAGGAGTTCAAGGCCAGCCTGAGCAAGAGCGAGACCCTGTCTCTACTAAAAATGGAAAAATTAGCCAGGTGTGATGGTGTGCGCCTGTAGTCCCAGATACTTAGTAGGCTGAGGCAGGAGGATCGCTTGAGCCCAGGAGTTTGAGGTTGCTGTGAGCTAGGCTGATGCCATGTCACTCTAGCCCAGGCAAGAGAGTGAGACTGTGTCTCAAAAAAAAGCTAAAAAAAAATCCATGGGTTCAGAGTCATTGCTTGGGTTAAAATCTTGACTTTGCTGTATTGTGACTAAGGTCTGTGAAACAGAAATATAGTAATACAGATGTCTTTGAAACAGAAATAGATAACAAGAGTATTTAGTTTTTGAGGTTGATGGAGGATTAGGATAAAGTACTTTGCACAATGCTGGGCATTAAGTGCTCATTAAATATTAGTTATTTAAGTGCCATTAGTATTATTATTCCCCAACTCTTTCCATTGACTTCTCTTGGAGTAGGTCATTTATTCTTTGCTGCAGACACTCATGGCCCTGGAGCATAACCAAATGCTTCTTCATTTTAAGGGAATTGGGAGTGGGGTGAAGAGGAGGAAGAACTCCTTCAACATATACCCATAAAGGAGACAGTTCATGTTTATTAGCACTAGAAAGTTCTTTCTGTAGATGCTTCCAGTGGAAAAGGTAGGACATTTCTCCCATTGTGCCCCCAAAGTTGGAGGGATTACAAGAGAAGAAAACTGGCTGACTTTTTAAAAGAGCCTCACAGGTGCTGTTTACCTTGATGAATGTTCCCCATTGCCCTGCGTCAAACCCTCACTCAGCTTTACAACACGTTCAGAAACTTCACCATGTTTGAGTCCCAGGATGGAAAGCTGACTCATACTAAAAACATTCATATGATGTACAAGATGTAGAAAGTAAGAGGGTAATTTATGTGTTTTACAGTGACAAAAATGTCATTGGCAGACCAGTGACTTCTATAGGGTCAATCATGGCTTCTCTTCTTAGAGAGAATTATCAGAAGGCTGCTTCGTGGGCACAGAGTCAGAGTCAAGGGCTTGGGTTGTAGGATTTCAATGAATAATAGCATTGGGTTCTGATCTGATCATTTTGACTTATTAGATAGGACAGATTCTTGATGACACCCTCTCCCTTAAATGGACACTTTTCTTCTTCTTCTTTCTTTCTTTCCTCCTTCTTCTTTCTTCTTCTCCTCCCCCTCCTCCTCTTCCTCCTCCTCCCTTCCTCCTCCTCTTCCTTCTTTTTTGTCTCCTTGGAATGCTTTAATTTTTGACCTCCTCCTTCTGACTGACACATTCCTTTTTTGGATAAAGTGTTTTGCTCTGTTTACCAGATTCTTTTTCTTTTTTTTGAGAAAGAGTCTTGCTCTGGCATTATCATAGCTCAAGCGATCCTCCTGCCTCGGCCTCCCAAGTAGCTGGGACTACAGGCACGCGCCACCACAGCAGACTAATTTTTCTATTTTTAGTAGAGATGGGGTCTTGCTCTTGCTCAGGCTGGTCTCAAACTTGACCTGAAGTGATCCTCCTGCCTCAGCCTCCCAGAGTACTAGGATTACAGGCATAAGCCATCATGCCTGGTTCATTCACTAGATTCTTATTCTTTTTTTGTTTCTAAAGGTCAGGATTAGAAAATATGAAAATCTGATAGAAACTATCCATAACCATCTCTGCAGAAAAATACCATATTTAAAAAACCATATGAACAATTTCAGAGGGTTTGTGGACATCCTTGAAGCTGTTCTATGCATTCTAAGATAAAATTCCTGCCTTTAAGCAGATCTTGGCCATTTTGAGCTGATAAAGTTTAACCCTGACAAGGTAATCTTATTTTCCTCATGACTAAATTCTTATGATCACCTTCTGTTCTAACCTCCCTTGTCATTCCTCTACCTTCTAATCTTATACTAGGGCCACCTCTGTGACCTCTGAACTGCCCAGACCTCGTGGTCACTCCTTAAGCCACGGCTACTGGGTCGAGCTCTAGTTGTGATTATAGTGAATCCTGTTTTCTCAACTTTCCACCTTGGACTTGTATTTTGCACTTTCCCTGGGTATTCCAGTTAATCCCCTCCTCTTTTCTTCCTTCATTCATTTTCTGGCAGGTTTCCCCCACGTCCCCAGGCATTGGACATGACTGGCAAGTTGATCTCATAAGCCCTGATCTTCTGTCCCTCGTCCTAATAACCATATTCATAATCTCATCTCCCTCTTCTACTCCCTCCACCTCCATTTTTCTTTCCTACCAATGCTTCCAGGGCTTAACCCCCCAGACATCATTTTCTATTTCTTCTCTTTTCTACCTCACCCCACCACTAAGCATTGTCTTTTTTAAAAATATCCCTTTTTACAAGATTTTCAATACATATTTGTATTTCCCACTCAGACCACCCCTCTGCACTCCAGATTTGCATATCTTATATAGTCACTTAATGAGTATTTGCACTTGGATGTCACAAAAACAGTATAAACTTAATGGGTCCAAAATGAAACTGATGATTCTTTGCTCCATTTTTCTCCTTCTCAGTAAATTGCACTCCAGTTTACAGAGCACCTTGAGCCAGAGGAATCATTGTTTTTTGTTCCCTTTTCCTTACCCCCAACAATGTGAATGAGTCTTGTTGCTCTACTTCCAAAATATATCTTTTTTTTTTTTTTTTTGAGACAGACTCTCACTCTGTTGCCCAGGGCTAGAGTGCGGTGGAGTCAACCTAGCACACAGCAACCTTAACCTCCTGGGCTCAAACAATCCTTTTGCCTCAGCCTCCCAAGTAGCTGGGACTACAGGCATGTGCCACCGTGCCCGGCTAATTTTTCTATATATTTTTAGTTGGCCAATTAATTTCTTTCTATTTTTAGTAGAGACGGGTCTTGCTCTTGCTCAGGCTGGTTTCTAACTCCTGACCTCCAGCAGTCCTCCCACCTCAACCTCCCAGAGTGCTAGGATTACAGGTGTGAGCCACCTCGCCCGGCCTGTCTTTCCATTCTTTAGCAGATTCACTTTCCATTCTTTAGCAGATTCAGAGAACAAGAAGAATTCATTGCCTTCCAAAACACTATCTTCCTCTTAAAGATTACAATTATATCTGGGAGTTTGTGATTGGGCATTATAATAACTTGCATTCCAGTGTTAAATGTGTACTACTTGAGCAAATTCAGGATTAGCAGGAAGAGATTTCCTGGTGATAGGCAGTAAGTTTATTTGGGGGGTTGATAACCATACCCTGTCTTAAATAAAAGAGGGAATTAGGAGTTACCACTGTTTGGAAAAACATGGTGCATCCCAGAATTGCTAATAGTGGCTCATTCTTATGGATACATGAAATCCTCTGACATCCTGATATGACCTTAGCATGATTTACCAATAGCCATTTTCACATTTCTTTCCTAAAATCCAGATGCTGTTCTCTATTGTTACAGTCTGCAGCCCTCAGGCCAAGGACCAGTATGGTCCTGGTCCGTGGCCTGTTAGAAACCAGGCTGCACAGCATCAGGTGAGCAGCAGGCCAGCCAGCAAAGCTTCATCTGTTTTTATAGCCGCTCCCCATCTCTCCCATCACCGAATAAGCTCTGCCTCCTGTCAGAGCAGCTGTGACATTAGATTCTCATAAGAATGCGAACCCTACTGTAAACTGTGCATGCGAGGGATCTATGTTGCACACTCCTTATAAGAATCTAATGCCTGATGATCTGAGGTGGAGCTGAAGCGGTGATGTTAGCACTGGGGAGCGGCTGCAAATACAGATTATCATTAGCAGAGAGGTTTGACTGCACAATAAATGTAGTACAAAGGGGCAAATTATAGAAAAGAATCTTGTCTACCATTTGTGGGGGAAGATTTTTGCCTATAGATGGTTGGATTATTTTCACTTTAGGGAGGTTCAAATAAGAAAAAAATGCTGATATCCTCTTTCCTCTCAAAGTATCTGATGGTAGTCCTGCACTGGTTTTCCAAGCTCAGCTTCAGCAGAACATAAATGTACAGTATCAATTCTGTGTATATGCATATCAGTGTAATATGTACTTGTATACTTTAGTAGATGAGTGGCAAGGACAATCACTTTGAAAATACCAGAATAAGAGGCTGTGAATGTTAATGGTGGAAAAGATGATTTTGAAGAAGTGAGACAGTTTATGATTTTCATTGTTTTATAAAGCGTTTTAATTCTTAGACACTAAGGAGAGGGAAGCCTGCAGTTTCTTATCTCAGTGACATTAGCACTATACAGAGGTTACATTTCCCTTCTTTAATTCAGCAACCCTCTTGGTAATAACGGTTCTCATATATTGATTGCCTGCCAAGCACTGTGATAAGAGCTTTACTTACATTATTTCTAATCTCCACAATACCTCTGTAAGATAGGCGGTTTTCCCACACTTTATTAAGACTAAATGAAGTTATTTGCCAGAGGCTAGGCACCTAGATAGTGTGTAGTAGAAGTCTGGATTTGAAAGTAATGGGTTTTGAGAGCATTGAGTATTGGCAGTTAATCCTTAAAGGCTGAGGAAAAGGCGATTCTGATTGAGCTGATTTTGATTGAGCCGTGAGCTGGAGCTTCAGGAAAGCCTTCAGTGATCTTGACCATCAAGTGTGGCCTGGGGTTTCCAGTGACCCTGGCCAGATGGCTTGAAGCAGCAACCATTCTTATTATTATGTACAGCGTGCCCACGTGTAGTGTTACCACTTTCTGTGTGTGCCATGATGGAAAAATGGTTGGCCATTGTTTTGACAGGTGTTCTGTTAGGGTATTAGGAACTCAGTTCTGGTGTTCGATTAGTGCATTTTACTTCTGAAGTACCTGAACCATCCCTATTTGAGAGGAGTACTATCAGCCTATTCATAACAACCTTTCCTTGAAATCATGTTGTTTTTTAGTTGTTTCTTTCACTAATGGAAATGGGGAAGAGGTTATGGAGGATAGTAGGAAAAATGGTAAAAGCAACAGAAATATGCTGGGTCTGTTTTTATCATTCAAAATTGTATGTCATTTTCTCTTTGGCTTTAGCATGGAGGTTTAAAGGTGGCAGAAGTCTTGAAAGGGTCTAATTGCTGTTCAGTGCTAGTAGAATTCTCTTTGTTCTTTCCAAGCCTGTGCACTTTTTTAAAACTCATAAATAGGCTTAATTTGAAGGATCTATTATCTCTTAGTTTTAAAAAAAGGATATCTTCCAATATTCTGTAGCATATATATGTATGTATATACATATGAGATAGCTTAAAGTTAAAAAAAAAAAAAAGCTCGTTCTCTGGCCCCCATAAGTAACAGTGATTCTTTGTTTTCCTTTAGCTCTCAGACACCTTTCTTACTACCTAAGTATGTGGTTACCATGTAGACAAAAGGAAGTTAAAGCTCTGAGGTTTTAAAAGACATGGGAGTAAATTTTAGAAGAGAATTTGCATCTTTGATTTACTTATACATGAAGGCGAAGACTTCTTTCCTCAAAGTCAAGAGGGTAGTCTCTACAAGCCAGAAAAGCAAGCTTCCATGAAATATTATAATACTATTTTTAAAGGCTTCTAATACTAGAGTCTCGTATTAGATTCAATAGACATAACACTTGATACACATTATCTCCTTAAAGTCTGGGATCTAATTTCATTGCGGAATTCACTTTTGAAACTAAATATCAAGGTTTGACAATGTTATTTTGGACAATAAAACAATGAGATTGTGAAATGACTTCTACTCCCAGGTGCATTGTAAGGTAGGACAAAGGTCCTTAGTTACCACAAAGATTCCCAGTTTCTACAAAGATTATGATTGTGTTCATCTAAGCCACAGGATCTCTGTTTTCTTATGCAGTTGAGTAGATAGCATAGTAATCCATTAAAAGTAGAGGGTGCCACACTGAGTGACCGCAGTTGCTTTAATTCAGCTGCCCTGTGTAGATCTATTCTGGATTACTGCAGCAGCCTTCTTGTCTATGGTTGGACCCCCTCTAATCTTTTTCCCACTCTTAGAATAGTGACACTCCCCTGCTTAAAATCCTCTTGTGGCTCCTCTTTGCCCATTAATAAAATTCAAACTCCTTTTATCCTTAATGTCATATATAAAACCTTCAGGATGTACTCCTTACCTAACTCTAGCCTCATCTCTCTTTTTCCATGATATTCAGTTGTAGCAGTACAGACCTTCTGGAATGCTAATGTTTACTTACTCTGTTACCTCTTCCTGGAATTCTAGCTATTCCTCCTTTCCCCAATCTAATATACTCTTACTGGTCCTTCAGAACTCAAAAATTAGGTTCTCCTCAATTAGGTTCTTTGTCTGGACCCCATCCTTCAAAAAAAAACCAAAATCTTCAAGACTCTGTTAGTTGCTTCTCTTATGTGCTGTCATAACATCTGTTCCAGGACTTACTACACTATGGAGAATGTGCTTTCATTAGCCTATTGTAAATTTTCTTGAGCACAGTCCACAGTAACCTAACAACTATACAAACACATTCATTCTCTCATTCTGTGTGTGTGTGTGTGTGTGTCTCTCTTTCTCTCTTTAAAAGGCTTTTAAAGGCCTTTATCAGAACTTCCCAAACTTTCTCAATTCATGACACCCTTATTATATCAGTAATTTTTCCACAGTGTCCCTAGGTGAAAAGAAACACTTCAACAGTTTAATTTATTAAATAGGTCCAAACAACTCAATAAGTATTTATCTTCTAACAACTCAGCAGCTATTTGAAAAGATAATATATATAAACTAAACTAAACAACTTTTTTTTTTTTTTTTTTGAGACAGAGTCTCACTCTGTTGCCTGGGCTAGAGTGCTGTGGCATTAGCCTAGCTCACAGCAACGTCATACTCCTGGGCTCAAGCGATCCTCCTGCCTCAGCCTCTCCAGTAGCTGGGACTACAGACATGCGTCACTGTGCCTGGCTAATTTTTTTCTATTTTTAGTTGTTTGGCTAATTTCTTTCTATTTTTAGTAGAGATGGGGTCTTGCTCTTGCTCAGGCTGGTCTCCAACTCCTGAGCTCAAGCAATCCTCCCGCCTCAGCCTCCCAGAGTGCCAGGATTACAGGCATGAGCCACCACACCCGGCCCTAAATAACTTTCATTCCTAACAGCACAGTACTCTATTATATGTACCATGGTTTTTTCAACTAATGTCCTACTTGGACATTAAAGTAATTTCCAGTATTTTGCAATTACAAATGATGCTGCAATGAAAAACTTTGTGTACATGTATCTTTATATTGTTGGAGGTATATCTTCAGGATAAATGCATGTATAGATTTGTTAAGATAGTGCTAAATTCCTGTCCCTATGGAGTTGTATACTATTTTGCATTCCCACCAGTAGTGTATGAGAGTAGAGTGCTTGTTTTCCCACAGCCTCACCAGCAGAGTGTTTTATTAGCTTTTGAATTTCTGCCAATCTAATGAGTAAGAAATGGTATCTCAGCATAGTTTTCATTTGTATTTCTCTTATTACAAGTGAATTCAATGTGTTTTCATATGTTTAAGGGCCATTTTAGCATTTCTTTTTATTGTTTATATTATTTACCCACTTTCTATGTGATTTTTGGTCTTTTTTCCCCCTCAGCTTTTAAAAGATCTTTCGTATTTAAGAATATTAGCCATTTAACATACGTTGCAAATATTTTTGCCCACCCAACTTTTTGGCATTGCTTGTGGAGTTTTTTGCCATCAAGAGTTTGTTTTTGCATAGTCAAATATATTAAATTTATTGTATCTGGAGTTTTAGTTGTATTTAGAAAGCCTTTCTTTATCATCAGGTTATAGAGGAATTTACACATGCTTTTCTTCTACTACTCTTTATAGTTTTATTTTTCACATTTATTTCCATTTTGAGTATACTTCTGTATGTAGTGTGAGGAATGGATCTAATTTTATCCTTTTCCAAGTGACTATCCAGTTGTCCCAGTAGCATATATTTAAAAAAAAAAAATCTTTGCCCTTTTGTCATATACTACATTTCTATATGTAGTTAGGTCTATTTTATTCAGTTGAATTGTCTGACCATTCATGCACCAGTACCACATCATTTTAATCATAGAGGCTTTGTAGTATGTGTCAGTATTTGGTAGGGCTAATCCCCCAATATACCTCCTCCTCTTCAGAATTTTCCCTGCTCTTCTTGCATATTTTATTTTTCCATATGAACTTTAGCATCAGTTTGTCTAACTTTGTTAAAAATATCATTGCTATTTTTATTGGGATCACATTAAACTTATGATTTAACTTGCGGAGAACTGACATCTTGATGATATTGCGACATCTTAACCTAGAATAAGCAATGTCTTTTCATTTTCTTAAGTCTGCTTTTGTGTCTTTGAGGAATGGATTATAGTTTTCTTCATGTAGGTTTGAACATTTCCTGCTAAGCTTAAGTATTTTATCTTGTTTTGTTGCCATCGTAAATAATTTTCTTTTCAATTATGTCTTATAACTGGTTATTATTCGTGTATATAAATATTGTTGATTTCTGTATGTTTTCCTGCTACCTTGCCAAATTCTTATTAAGTTACTTTTATCATTGCATTTCTTACTTTCCAGATACACTATCATGTCATCTGTAAATAGTTTTTCCCCCTTCTTTTCCAGTGTTTATGCCTTTAACTATTTATCTTATTGAATTGCATTGACTAATATCTCCAGAGCAATGTTAAATAACAGTGTAATAGTGTCTTTAATAGAGATACTGATTGCTTTATTGTATTATCTTCACTGTGGATATACAAATGCATGCATTTGTGCCTAAATATTAATTTAGCTGTGTATTAATATATGCCTTTTAAGGGTTGCATGCAGCCTTTCACTCTTTAAGAGATACTTACTCACTCTTAAGAGATACTGTCTCACTAAGAGACAGATGTGATGAGAGACAGGAAAGATTGACTTTCCTAGTGGGTGGTTGCAGAATATACTGATAAATAGGGTAAGGACTACTCTGTGGTTTCCCAGTTCATACAGTCAGTCCTGAGTTTTCTTCCTGCTTCTCTGCACAGTTCTTCTGGATTTTTTTTGTGATCTTCACCCAGCCAGTTATGGATGCCACAGGGAGACCTCCTTTTCCCTTATAGGCCAATGCTGTCAAAAGTCTATGAAAATCTAGGGGTACCCTTCTTAGTTTTCACAGTCTCAAGTGGTTTCTATGCTTTGCAGATAAATAAGGCTCACTTTGTATTGATAATGTGGTGTCTTGGGTCCTTGGGTCTCTAGATTATATGTATGGCAAGGCAAATTTGTAATTAGATAACTTTATCCATGGGGGTGGCCTAGAGTACATAGGTGTGTGGTGGTTCTATACAAGTTTGTAGGGCCTAGGAGTTCTGGCTTTGAGGCACTTCTTTCTATGGATTTTATTTATGTGCACCCAGTCCTCTGGCTGGAATGATGTGTTGGTGTGAAATCAGGTGTTGGCCTGGCATCCTGTACACATTCCATCCACATGGCCATGATGAACACACATCAGTGCTCAGTCTCCAAAAGTTCTGGGGAGTTTTCGTTTCACTGCCATCTAATTCATCCAGAAATTCAAGTAGCATATTTTCTGTAGATGCTTATAATTTCAAGATTATCTGTGTTCATATGTGAACTCTCAGTCCATATTCTGTTGTCTACCTCTGTCATGCTAATGTTTCCTCTCCCAGGAATGCCGGGTGATAGGGTATTTATTAATTTCTTGTCCCACATGCAAAGTAGCTCCTCCCTAGAACTTCCTACAACTCTCCATCCATATCCTGTTGTCCATCTTTGCTGTCCCGGAAGTGCTGGTAGGTGGGGTGTTTAATAATCTCTTGTCCCTGTGTTGAGGAGCTCACATTCACCAGGTGAGCACTTGTGGTCCATCCCCACTTTTCCTGTGACCTATGTATCCTTTTTCTCTCTGGGTCTTACTGGCTCACTGGCATGAAATTCAGACTTGGAAGCACAGGGTTTGGGAATTCTCTGCCTTAAAATTCTCCAATCTTGCCCTGTGGTACATGCCGCTACCTTGATGGCACGCTTGGGCAGGAGGGTGATCTTTTCTGTTCTCTCTTTTTTTGTCCTACTTCCTCTCCCCTCACCTTTTTAGTCTGAGGGAAATCTGTCTCCCCTCATCTTTTTGCCTAAGACATTTAGTCTGTGACAGAAAATCCTCATCCCCTGAAGTCTTAGGTTTCTGGGACACCAGCCCTAGTCATTTAATGCTTGGATAATTGGTAACTTTCCCTCTACCCTATTAATCTCCAAGGTCTCCCTATTTCCCGTGTCTACACACTACAACTAATTCTGTATGCTTGTTACTTCATTTATTCCTATTTGCTGCTGCTTCTTTTCAGTAGCTTTCTTGGTCCCTAAGAATAAAATAAAACTAGGCCGGGCGTGGTGGCTCACGCCTGTAATCCTAGCACTCTGGGAGGCTGAGGCAGGCAGATCGTTTGACCTCAGGAGTTCAAGACCAGCCTGACCAAGAGCGAGATCCCATCTCTACTAAAAAATTGAAAGAAATGAGCTGGAAAACTAAAATAAAAAAATATATACATTTATATATATATAAAATTAGCCAGGCTTGGTAGCATATGCCTGTAGTCCCAGCTACTCAGGAGGCTAAGGCAGGAGGATCGCTTGAGCCCAGGAGTTTGAGGTTGCTGTGAGCTAATGGCATTCTAGCCCGGGCAACAGAGTGAGACTCTGTCTCTAAATAAATACATACATACATATATACATGATCATTTGCTCTGCTTATCTCTTCTTTTGCTTTGGTCCAGTTCATTTCTTTGTTTTGTTTTGTTAAAGTTTATATTTATCAGATTACAACTGTTTGATTTTTTTTTTGTACATTCATTGGTCATTTATATTTCTTATTCTATGAATTGTCTTTTTATGTCCTTTGCTTGTTTATTTATTGCAGTGGGGACCTGAATCTTCTTTATAATAACAGGTTTATTGAGATAATTCATACACCATAAAATCACCCTTTATAAAAAGTGTGCAATTTAGTGGTTTTTAATATAGAGTTGTGCAACCATCAACACTGTAATTCTGGAATATTTTCATTACTCCCCAAAAGAAAGCCATGCTTAGTAGCCATCTTTCCTGATTTTTTTCCACAGCTCATTGCTACTTCTTCAACCTCTGGCTACTACTAATCTACTTCCTGTCTCTGCAGATTTGCCTAGGGACGTTTTTGGATTCCGTAAATGGAATCATAATGATATGTGGTCTTTTGTGTCTGGCAGCTTTCATTTAACATGTTTTCCAAGTCCATCCATGTTGTAGCATGTAGCAATACTTCATTTGCTTTTATGGCTGAATAATGTTCTGTTGTTTGGATATGCCACATTTTGTTTATCCATTCACCAGTGGAAAGACTTTTGGGTGTTGTCATTTTTGAGCTTATGTTGAATAGTGCTGCCATGAACGTTGATGTATGTGTTTTTGCACAGACACATGTTTTCATTTCCCTTAGGTATATATACCTAGGAGTGGAATTGCTGGGTCATATGATAACTCCACGCTTAACATTTTGAGGACTTGGAAAACTGTTTTCTAAAGCAGCTGCACTATTTTACATTCCTAGTAGCAGTGTTGTAAGGGTTCCCAGGTTTTCCTGTCTTCACCAACGCTTGTTACTGCTCATCTTTTTTATTATAGCCATTCTAGTGAGTATGATTTCTGTCTTTGTCCAAGCTCTTCTCTGTGTCTACGAAGTAATCTGCATCTTCACATATCATGTCTTTTTCTTCTTAGATATCTTAGTTTGAGGTACAGTGCCAAGAATGCTTTCTTTATTTTAAAAACTGTAGATGGGACTTTTTGTTTGAATTTCCAGGTGAACTTTCCTTTTGATTCATTAATAAGATTTCTGTTTTACATTAGTGTGTTTGATGAGTTTCAAGCTGTTAAAACTTTAAATTGTTAAAAGCACACTGTTACAAGTGTGGCATAGCAAGTAGTAAGACAAAATGTCTGAGTTAGAGTAATGCAGTTTATAACGAATTATTTATAATGAACATTGACAATGTCTATAAGTGAATTGTTAGTGCAGTGTTGACTACAAAATTGAGGCACCCCAATTATAGTGAAAGTAACCGAGAATGATGCTAGGTTTAATCCTGTGTTTCTGTCCCTATTAACAGGAAGGTACAAAGTGTGACTACATTTTTTTAAAATGGAAATTTTGCGCTTTTGTGTACATGATCTCATTTGATCTTTGTATCAGCCAAGAGATATAGATGGAATGGGTGTTCTTCCACATGGGAAGATTTACTGCCCTTCATTCAACAATGTTTTTTTTGACACACCTATAAACTTAAAGATTTCAGCACCAACTAATAACTATGTTGCTTTGACTTAAATGATATTTCAAAAAGTATTTGTTAAAAATAGCATTTTCATAAAGCTTTAACTAGTCTCTGCATAATTATTTTATACTTTTAGTTTCCATTTGTTCCCTCTCTTAGTTTCTAACATAGTCATAGACCAAAGACATAATAGTATTTATACATCAACTATGTGCTGCTTTCTAAAATGCACAGCGAACTGCATTGGTGATTCCCTTTACATTTAGTTACAGTTTAAAATGAGAGTGCTATTTTCCCCCAACTTTGTATTTGAAACAGTTCAAACCTACAGAAAAGATTAAAAAAAAAGTAGCACAGTACATTGAATGCCTGCATACTTTACACCGATCAACAATTATTGTTTTGCCAGGTTTGCTTTTTCAGAGTATAGGCATTTTAATTTTTCTGAGCTATTTGAAAGATAATTTGGAGAAACTTTACCTCTGTGTACTTCAGCTTACATTTTCTGAGAATAAAGACATTCTCTTCCATAACTGTAATATGGTAACACCTAAGACAATTATTAAATACTCCATAACATCATCTAATATCTAGTCCATATTCAGGTTTTCTAGTTGTCTTCTAATGTCTTTAGTAGCTATTTTATGCCCTGATCTAGGATCCAATCAAGGTTCACAATTTCTATTTACTTATATTTTCTTTAGTCTCTTAGTTCTTTTTCCTGTTGAACTTTTTTGAGATAAAATTTACATATAAAATTCACCTGTTTGAGGTTTACAGTGATTTTTAGTAACTTTACTAAGTCACCATCACCATAATCTAGTTTTAAAACACTTTAATCCATAGTTTTAAAACCTTGATAAGATCACTTATGCACATTTATAGTTAATCCCTACTCTCCACCTCCAACACCAGGCAACCATTAGCTTACATTCTGTCTCTGGAGTTTCTCTTTCTGGACAGTATATATAAATGGAATCATACAATATGGGTTTTTTTGTGTCTGGCATCTTTTACTTAGCATAATGTTTTTCTGGTTCATTCATGTTGTAGCATGTGTCAGTAGTTCTTTCCTTTTTGTTGCTGAGTAGTATTCCATTCTATGGATATGCCACATTTTGCTTATCCATTCATCAGTTGATTGACTTTTGGATTATTTCCACTTATTGGTTATTATGAATAATTTTGCTATGTATATTCATGTACTTGTCTTTGTGTGGACATAATGGTTTAATTTCTTATAGATATATTCCTAGGAGTGTAATTGTTGAGTTGTATGGTACATTTGTGTTTAACTTTTTAAAAAACTGCCAAACCGTTTTCCAAAGTAGCCGCACATTATTTTGCATTTCCACCAGCAATGTTTGAGGGCTCTTGTTTCTCTGCACCTTTACCAGCAATTAATAAGTCCTCACTTAACAACTTGAATAGGTTCTTAGAAAGTGTGACTTTAAGCGAAACCAATGTTACCATAACTTAATTGATATAAACGACTTAGATATGCCAGTGAACCTAACATGTACATCTTTGGGATATGGGAGGAAACCGGAGGACCCAGAGAAAACCCATGTATATATATGGGGGAACGTGCAAACCACACAGACAGTGCCCCATGCCAGGATTCATGTTTTTTCTTTATCAGTGTTACAACAAAACTAATAACAAAACAGTGTTATTTGAAGACCTGCTGTAGTCTTTTTGTTGTTTTGTATTATACCATTCTAGTGGGTATGAAATGGTATCTCATTGTGCTTTTAATTTGCATTACCCTAATGACTGATGTTGTTCAATCAGCATCTTTTCTTGTGTTTATTAGTCATTCATATATCTTTGGTAACATGTCTAATCAAATCTTTTTCTCATTTCTTTTTAAATTTGGTTGTTTGTCTTCTCAATATAGAGTTGAAGAGTTTGGCCGGGCGTGGTGGCTCACACCTATAATTCTAGCACTCTGGGAGGCTGAGGTGGGAGGATCGTTTGAGCTCAGGAGTTCGAGACCAGCTTTAGCAAGAGCGAGAACCCGTCTCTACTAAAAGTATAAACAAATTAATTGGACAACTAAAAATATATAGAAAAAATTAGCCGGGCATGGTAGCACATGCTTGTAGTCCCAGCTACTCGGGAGGCTGAGGCAGTAAGATCGCTTGAGCCCAGGAGTTTGAGGTTGCTGTGGGGCTAGGCTGATGCATGGCCCTCTATCCTGGGCAACAGAGTGGGACTCTGTCTCAAAAAAAAATTTAGAGTTGAAGAGTTCTTTGTGTATTCTGGATACAAATCTTTCATCAGCTATATGTGATTGGCAAATATTTTCTCCCAGAGAGTGCTGGGGTTTTTTTGTAATGATGTTAACCATGAACCTTGCTTAATCCTTTGTAATTTACCATAGGGCTTTTTTTGAGGGTTGGAATAAAAGCTAAACCTTTTGTTCTTAATTATTCCTCATGTCCAGTATTGAAGCAGAGTCAGTGATTAAAAACTAGAATAGTCACCTTTGTCTTCATTCTATAAGTAAGTAGTTAGACACTCTTCCCTTTTGATCCCTGAGAGGCAAATAGTTAGACTTATGGGTATTAGGACTCTTTCAGTTGTAAGAGCCAGAAATCCAGTTCAGCAAACCAGCATTTTGCGATTTTTCTCTCCCTTCTTCTGCTTCCTTTTTCATTTTACTGGTAGACTCTCTTTATGTGGTCGGGAAGATGGATACCTTCATCTCCAGATTCAGTTCTTCTTAGCTCAGAAGGAAGGAATGGAGTACTCTGTCCACCTTGGGTCTCTTACCTTGCTTCTGAGGGAGGGAGAGCATCCTGATGTAGTCCTGTTGTAGTGGAGTGAGAAGAGGGTGGTTCCCTGTAGAGGAAGGGGTACTGGCCAGATAGTTCATATATCTGCTTTTTTAGGAATGTTGTATCATTTTTGCCCACTTTTACGAGATTAAACCAAAAGTAATGAATATTTTTGGTTAATATTTGGAGTATTTGAAAAAATCATGTTTGTTCTCTGACTAATTTTAACTCTAAATCAAGCCTTACTAATAGCACTCATTTCTCATCTGAACAACCACATGTGATACTTGGTTTAAACTAAAACATTCTACATACCTCTTCCCATCTCCCAAGGAGGTGAGAGGACCTACATTAACAACAATAACAACTTGTTAATAGTGGCTGGACTCTTCCCCCTTCTCATAGATGTTGTTTTGTGTATTAATACTTTAGTTCTCCAAGTGGGGGTTATATCCGACTGTCTTGAAGTTTCTACATTCCTACAGATTGCTGAAATCAATTTTTTATAATTGGTTTGCTTCCCCTCCGCATTCATATATTTGGATTCTTAAGCTCTGTCAGTGTCCATATGTTATATGATTCATTTTTGAAGTGATTTTTTAAAAAGTAAGGATAGTTTCCAGTTCCTTTTTATGATATTGGGTGCATGATGTGTATGGTGACGGTGCTGTTGATGTAGTTGTATTTTCCTGCTCATAAAAGGAAATAATTTTTATCACTTGAAGTTCTTATCTATACCCTTATAAGTGGTATTTGCTCGTGTAGTTGTACAAATAACTGTGGATACTGTGTGGATCTTGCATTTCTTCCATATAGTACTCTTCAGGATTTATTTTCAATGTGAAAATTAAATGCAAAAATGAAAACTTTTGGTTTTGGATTGTCTGTATAAAATGTATCCTCTGTTTGATTTGGAACAGATCTTAAAAGGACATTTAGTATATTCTTCTACCTGTAGGGGAAGCTAAAGGTCACCTCTACCCATTTTAGTTCTTGGTTGGGATAGACCTCTGTAACAAAAGACAAACAGGTTTAACAGTAGACAAACCCATACGTTTTATTCACATGCACAGCACAACATGTGAGAGAAACCTCACTGAAAAGTAACTCAGAACAGTGTTTTAGAACTCTGGTTTATATAATTTGTCGATAAATGACAGGACAAAGGGAAGGGTTTTAGCCTTCCAAATGCCCTAAACTGTGGGAAGGTAAATATACAGAGGAAACCAGAGAAGATTTGTTTTCAGATTCCTCTGGGCTGATAAACATCTAGAGTTGTCTCCAGTAAACGAGAATTTATATCTTGTCTTTAGACAGATAAGGGGGAGGATAGAGCTTTTCTAGTTTGCTACCTCTCAGTTGCCTTCAGCTCAAAATAATTTTTATGTCAGAGTGTCGTATTTTGGGGGTGACATTCTGATTTCCTTCACATCCTTTATAAAATCCCCTAAAAACTATCTAGCCACTAGCTATTCTTAAACTCTGGTAGTGATATAATGGAAATCTGCCTCATGTTTGGATTTTTTTAAGTTTAAAAATCTGTTCTTGTTTTGAACTGAAGTCTATTGACTTGTGACTTTTCTTTATTCAGTGTTTTGCTATCTAGAGCAGCACTTAGTATACATGTATTTTTGAGCATTTTTTAAACAATGCACCTGTTGGCAGAATTGACAGTAGTCACTTTGCATAAACTTTCCTTCAAATAATTAAAGCTGGCAGTCAGGAAGGTCTCCTGCTGGCTTCCCAAGTGGTCTCCTCGTATAGACCGCACATCCTTTATTTCTTTTTTTTTTTTTTTTTGAGACAGAGTCTCATTCTGTTGCCTGGGCTAGAGTGCCATGGCATCAGCCTAGCTCACAGCAACCTTAAACTCCTGGGCTCAAGCGATTCTCCTGCCTCAGCCTCCCAAGTAGCTGAGACTGCAGGCATGCGCCACCATGCCTGGCTAATTTTTATATATATATGTGTGTATATATATATTATATATATATAATATATATATAATTAGTTGTCCAGCTAATTTGTTTCTATTTTTTAGTAGAGATGGGGTCTCGCTTTTGCTCAGGCTAGTCTCGAACTCCTGACCTCAAACGATCCGCCCGCCTTGGCCTCCCAGAGTGCTAGGATTACAGGCGTGAGCCACCGCGTCTGGCCCCTTTATTTCTTTAAGTTAATTTCTAACCATCCTGATCACAGGCTTCTAAAAATAATTCAGTAACATTCACTTACTTGGAGCTCAAATTTTACAGCTTAAATGTGAAATACCCTTGAAGAGGGAGTAGAAAATTATTAAAATCTGTAGATTTCTTTCTGTGGCCTGCCCCTGACCTAAGTGATTTCAAATTCATTATTTCCATTTAATCATCCAAACACAATCCTGTGAAATAGAAGATGAGGAAACTTAAGATCGCACCATTAAGATTAGGAAGTAAAGTTAAAACAAAACAATAATACTTTTGAGCATCCAAAGAAAAATGCGAAGGTCCTAGCACTAAAGGCTCTTACACATCTGATGCTTAAGAGAATAATTAGGCCATCATGCAGAACCTACTTACTCTTACTTTATACCTAATCATAACCCTGATAGTTTGCTTCTAAACAATTTTTAGGGGTGAGAGGATGCTGCTGAAGGTGGACACATAGGCACTAGTGATCAGTGAGGGACAACTGTAAAAGGAAGAGGCAGAAAGAGACTATAAAGTGCTGATAAGAGAATTCAGAGTTCTACGTTCTAGGCCTATTGAATCCAAGGAAAACTGCCCTAACTTAATAGTCTCTGAGAACAGGACTGTAGTCAGTCATAATGATTCTGGGGCATTAAGAAATTTTAAAAAAATTATTCAGTTAAATTGAGGAATTCTAAGATAAAATATGAACTCAAAATCTTTGTTAAATACAAAAAACCCTATTCTAGTTGAGTACTGCTTCTGGAGGCTAAATTGTTTCTCATTGATTATGGTCTTGGGAAATTCCCATGATTATTTTTTAAATATGTGTATTTTAAGAGGTAAGTATAAAAAGGCACTTGGTATATAGTAGGTATTCATACTCACCAGTGCTTATTTTGAGAGGTAATCTATACATGGGAAAGAAAACCAGTGTTTTCCCATGCTTTATCCCAGCTTGGCTTCCCTTTGTGTCAGAGCATATACTGATCCACTCCCCCTGCTATCAGTTGTTAAGTATTTAAATACTGCTATTATTAGCCAAAATGAAACATAGTTTAATTTTTCATATAAAAATGTATGCCAGTACTTATAAAATTATCTAGTTAACAGTTCAAAACTAGATTTAGAAATAAATGAATAAGATTGTATTATTCCAGAAATACTTTAATTTTCAGCCTTCATCTCCTTTTTCTCCAAACCCCAGCTGTTCATTTGGTTGCTCTTTTGCCATAAGTAGTCAAAAAAGAGTAGCCCTTTATTCTTATGGATTTAAATTGTATCTAATTTTATTACATCTTTAAATCTTTGATACACATATTGACAATTTGTTGTTCAACAAAAATATTAGTTAGAATGTATAATCCAGAATATTTATGGTGTTGTTTTTTATTTAAAACCCAGGAATAATCATTGTCAGAACATCACTACCATTGAGACTATAAAATAGGAAGCTTATCTGTGCTTTTAGTCAAATTTTAGTAACTTCATGCTAAAAACAGTTTTGTTGTGGAGTTAAAAATACATGTTATCACTTGACAGATTTGTGCAAAATGTAGGAAACTCAAATTCTGCTTAAAAACTACGTTTTCCCATTTCTCTACATCAGTGGATAAGAGATATAATGCAACCAGACTTTTTGATGATTTTCCTAGACCTTAACGGTATGAAGTGCTCTTTGGTTTAAAATATTGCTGTTATAATTGTAACATTATTTGGGTTCAGAACTGAATACTCATTTTTTTAAATGATTTAATGTCAGTATGAAATATCACTTACATTAAATGCTTGAATGTAGCTTATTTTTGTTATATTAGTCAATATATGTATTTTGTACATTCTGTGTCACAGTGTAGGAGTGTTCAGAAAGAACATTCCCTTTTATAGCAGTTATATGAAAGTAATTTTGAGATGTAAGTTGTTACTAATGTGTGTTTTCTTCATTCTTAAACTGGGATGCATTGGCAATTGTGGCTTCGTAAATAAAATGAGAAAAGGAAGAATGATAGTAGTTGAGGGCTTTTTTCTTTAGAAATTATAGTTTATTCTTTAATATTTGAAGCTGTAAGAAGTCCATTTATTGTCAGTAGAGTATAAAGTTTTGAATAGAAGCATGGAACCTTTTGGGGGAAACAGTATGATATAGTAACATGAGCATAGATCTTGTTTAATAAAAGGTTTCTTGAATGAATAGACACCCACTCTGTGCCAGGCACTATACTAGACACATAAGAGGAACAGGCACTTAACCTAGGAGTGAGGAACAGAGAACGGTTTCCAGAGGTGACCTCAGGAAGATGAGTAGGAGTTTGATAAAGGAGATGCATCAGATTGACTTGGACATTGAGTGTTCAAGACTGGGAAGTAAAATTCATGCCATGAGTTCAGAGCAAGAGTGGCATATTTCCTAAGTTATAAGGGCAGGGGGAGGGAAAAGAGCCTGAAAGTAGAGGGTTGGGAGGGTTATAGGCAGATCCTCAAGCACCTTTTCTTAGGTCATTGAGGAGCCATTTTAAAAATCTAAGAAGCGTTAGATAAGGTATGCCTTTAAACTGACTTTTTTTTTACTGCTCTACTGCAGTGCTCAGGTGAAGGACCATCTTTTCAATTTTCAATATGTGGCAGACTGATACTTTTGTAAAATACAACAAAAATTAATTACTACAAGAATGAAATATTTAAAAGACAGAAAACAAGTCCACTTTTTAATTAGATTGAATGGACATAAAATTACTCTACGTTCCTCTGTAAAAGTTTCTGTGTACTCTCAAATTTGTTCTCTCCTAGTCATAAAGTAGTTCACTTGCAGGGGTCCTCAAACTTTTTAAACAGGGGGGCAGTTCACTGTCCCTCAGACCGTTGGAGGGCCAGGCTATAGTTTGAAAAAAAAAAAACTATGAACAAATTCCTATGCACACTGCGCATATCTTATTTTGAAGTAAAAAAACAAAACAGGCAAAAACACTTGGCGGGCCAGATAAATGTCCTCAGCGGGCCGCATGTGGCCCGCAGGCCATAGTTTGAGGACGCCTGCTTAGAGTATCTCTGCTATAGACATATATCTACTATATAGAGTAGTAATTTCTTTTTGGTCATGGATGCTGCCACTACAGAACTCTAGAACCTCCCATGTGTATATTTACTTTTCAGTCATACCCATGTACTGCTCTGCAGTTATATCATGTCCATTATAAACCGTAAAATATAAATTAGAAAATGAGAAGTTAGATAAGCTGTTGTAAATTTTAAATTTTTGTTTTTTCGTTTGCTTTTAGAAGAAATTTCTGTATTTCATTTTTATAGAACTTTGTTGTATAGTTTTTTTGGGTTTTTTTTACTGAAAGACAACAGGAAAATTTTATTTTTAATAGTGTAAAAATAATGTGTTGGCACTAAACATTGTATAATGAGAGCAGTAGAGTTGAATGTGCTTTATCGTAACTTTTGAAAGTCTTGGTTCATTCATGCAACAAATAATTAGGCCCTCTTCCAGGTGCTGGAAATACTGGAGAGCATAAAATACACAAAAATCCCTGCTTATACATTCTAGTAGAGATTAATTCTTTGTGATATGGTGATTCAAAGGCCTGGTTTTAGGTTCAGTCTATTATGTATTTTAATGGCTATCATAGATGAAAATGGGAGAATTATGTTTTTTGGCTGGGTTTCCTTAATAATAATAATCCTCAGTTTTGAATTTTGTTGAACGATTAAATCCAGCTCTTTAATGAAATTTGACTTGCTGATTTCCATTTTCCCTGAGGTCAGTCAGTTATTAAAAACTCATCAGATGTGCTCCTCCTTTGTTTGTTTTATATTTCTAAGAAATGTATTCAAAATCCAGTTAAACTATAGATTGTAAACAAGTTAAAAATCAATTTTCAGGTTGGTTTTCAGGTAAGATTATCTTTCAAAGGGGGCACATTTTACACATTTACATTTACAGTAGACAAAGATTGCCAACTCCTGGTCTATCCACTATCTTAATTACTGTAGATTTATACTAAGTCTTGCTACTCAATAGAGCAGGGGTCAGCAAACATTTTCTTAAAGGGCCAAATAGTAAATGTTTTAGGCTTTGCAGGCCATGGGATCTCTGTTGCAACTACTCAGTTCAGCTACTGTAACGAGAAAGCAGCCATAGACAATACAAAAACAAATAGAGGTGCCTATGTCCTAGAAAAACTTTATTTATAAAAACAGGCAGCCTAATTTGCCAACCCCTGCTTACTCTGACGTGTTCTTCAAGATTGTCTTAAATGTTCTTGCTTTTAGTGTTTACATGCAAATTTTAAAATCAGCTTATCAATTTCCACTAAAAACCCTGTTGGAGTTTTTATTGGGATTGCAATCTATAGATTTGGGGAGAATTGACATTTTTACAGTAATGAGTATTCCAGTCCCTAAACATGATTTAGGTCTTCGTTAAATTTCCTTAGCAATGGCTTATGGTTTTCTATGTTAAGTTCTTTGTAGTAACCATCCTCCAAAAGATAATTTTCCTCTTTGTTTTCACAGTGTTGTATGGTTCCTCTCACGGTGAATAAGGCTGACCTATGGAATCCAAAGGATATTTGTGAAATGTCATTGTGTGACTTCCAAGGCTAGGTCATAAAAGCCATTGTGGCTTCTGCTTTGTTCTCTTGGATCACTTAGTCTGAAGGAAGCCAGCTGTCATGTTATAAGGACATTCTATTAAATAGCAGCCCAGTGGAGAGGCCCATGTGGTGAGAAATTGAGGTCTCCTGCCAACAGCCACATGAGTGAGATGTCTTGAAAGCAGATCCTCCTGGGATAATTTGTATGACTCTTGGAATAACGCAGGCTGATATGATGGTGTCCTGAATTGAGTCAGGGGGATTGAGAAAAGCAGCTGGATTTGAAAAACTAAGGATGTGGAATACATATGATTTGGGATTGACGGCACATGAAGAGTTAGGGAGGGAGCATCATGAGTAGCTCCAGTGGGGTACGATGGCTCACACCTGTAATCCTAGCACTTTGGGAGGCTAAGACAGGAGGATTGCTTGAGGCCAGGAGTTCAAGACCAGCCTGAGCAAGAGTGAGACCCTATCTCTACAAAAAATAGAAAAATTAGCTGGGTGTGGTGGTACACGCCTGTAGTCCCAGCTACTTGGAAGGCTGAGGCAGGAGGATTGCTTGATCCCAGGAGTTTGAGGTAGTGAACTATGATGAGGCCAGTGCACTCCAGCCCGGGAGACAGAGCCAGACCCTGTCTCAAAAAAAAAAAGTAATGCCAAAGTTTCTGGTGTAGGTACCTGAGCCAGAGTGTACCATTCATTGAAATAGGAAATGTAGGAGAAAGAACAGGTTGTTTTAATTATTTTGAGTTTGAGTTCTCTGTGAATATCCAAGTACATACAAGCAGTAGCAGTTGGAAACAGGTGTGATCTATTCACATCTCCACTCAGCTGACCATTGATATTGAATTTTGGGGCAAGATACATAATCACTTGTGTTGTCTTGTGTCCTATTTTTTTCATCTGTCTGATGTCCATCTTACAGATCATTTTGCTAAAAACTATAAAATATTAAAAGACAGGCATTCATTTATAAATTTTAACTTCCTTTCCTTTAAAAATTAGCAGGAATATCATAAGTTTATATTGAGAAATATAACTGAGTATTCCTGTTAGCTTCAGGTATTATGGTACATTGGAAATAATGTAAGTTTGGAGTTTCATAGCCCTGTATGTGAATTCCAGTGTAGACATTTATTAGCTGTGTAACCTTGGACATGTTTGCAATGGATTAACTATTTATATCCCACCAAAATTCATATGTTGAAATCCTGGAGCCCAAGGTAGTGGTATTAGGCATTGGGGCCTTTAGGAGGCAATTAGGTCATGAAGGTAGAACTCTAATGAATGGGATTGGTGTTGTTATAAAAAAGGGCCCAGAGAGGTCCCTTGCCCCTTCCACCATGTGAACTTACAGTGAGAAGACAGCCATCTAGGAGGAAGTGGGCCTTCAGTAGACACCAAATCTGCCAGCACCTTGATCTTGGACTTCCCAGCTTCCAGAACTGTAAGAAATATATTTCTGTTGCTTGTAAACCACCCACTCTATAGTATTTTGTTATAGCAGCCCAAATGGACTGTGGCAATATTATATAATTTGGTGGGGGGCAATTATAAAAATATATATAGAAAGAAAGAATGAAAATTTCTACCTACTTTCCTGGGTTATTGTTAATGACTGAGAGATAACTTTTTAAAGTATCTAGCATAAAGTCTTGGACATTTTAAGTCCTTAAATAGGTGTTTCACTTTGTTTCACCAACTTGTCAGTTGGTATTACACTTCTGTACAGGATGACAACTCTTTTTAGGAAGTCAGACTTATACTTCCCTATCAACACATCTTTATGGAAGCTGTTATCATGTAAGCCTTTGAAGTCATTTACAAATTATTGAAATTTTTTAGATTTTAAAGAGGTCGGGGCTCTAGGTTTAATTCTCTGATCTTTTTTTTTTTTTGAGACAGAGTCTCACTCTGTTGCCCGGGCTAGAGTGCTGTGGCATCAGCCTAGCTCACAGCAACCTCAAACTCCTGGGCTCAAGTAATCCTTCTGCCTCAGCCTCCCAAGTACCTGGGACTACAGGCATGCGCCACCATGCCCGGCTAGTTTTTTCTGTATGTTTTGTTAGTTGTCCAGCTAATTTCTTTCTATTTTTAGTAGAGACTGGGTCTCACTCTTTCTCAGGCTGGTTTCGAACTCCTTAGCTCAAACGATCTGCTCGCCTTGGCCTCCCAGAGTAGTTCTCTGATCTTACAGATCTGAAAATCATGGATGGTCTTTAGAGGTTTGTAAGTGGCAGAAAACCAAAATCTTTAGAGGCTAGTAAGTAGTAGAACCTAGGTCTATTGACTCATATTCTAGTCCTCTTTTTGCTATAATGTGTACTCAGGCACTGTCCAGGATAATGGCAATATAACAGTAAATTTACTAGACAAAATCCCTGTCCTCATGGATCTTACGTTCTACAGAGGGGATTCCTAAAGGACATGAGCGAATGAGCCATGTCTGTATCTTCCAGGAGAAGGAATGGCAGAATGGGAAAATAATTTAGGACCGTTATAAGGCTTTTATTCCCAGTGATTCTCAGTGATACGGAAAGTCGTCTTAGGGGTGGCTATATTTTGAGAGTAGAGCTGACAGAATTTACCAGCAGGTCAGGTGTGGGCTGGGAAAGAAAGTTAAGAATGACTCCAAGGGTTTTGGCCTGAGGAACTTGAGGAATGGGGTTGCCATTTACTGATAGAGGGAAGGCTAAGAGAAAGGGCAGTTTGGGTAGGTGAATAAGAGTTGAATTTTGGACAGTTTGGAGTTTAGACAGTTAAGTTAAAGGTGCCTATTAGACAACTAGTTTTAGGTGTTAAAAAAGGCAGTTGAATATGAATCTAGTGTTCTGGGAGAAATGAAATCTGGAGGTATAAATTTGGGTGTCATACCCCATATAGATGGTATGCTGAGCGCAATGGTTTGAATGTTTCTGTCTCCTCCAAAATTCATGTTGAAACTTAATCCCCAATACAACAGTAATAAAAGATGGTCCCTTTAGGAAGAGTTCAGGCCATGAGGGCAGAGCCCTCATGAATGGGATTAGTGACTTTATAAAAGGGCTTGCGAAAACTAGTTAGGCCCCTTTTTGCTTTTCTGCTGTTGCATGTGAGGACACAGCATTTGTCCTCTTTTTCCTTTTTGTCCTTTCCACCACACGAGGACCACAGTGTTGGTCCCCTCTGGAGGATGCAGCAACAAGGTGTCATCTTGAAGCAGAGAGCAGCCCTCATCAGACACAGAATCTGCTAGCACCTTGATTTGGATTTCCAGCTTCCACAACTGTGAGGAATAAATTTATATTCTTTATAAATTTCTCAGTGTCAGATATTTTGTTATAATAGTACAAACAGCTTAAAACACTAAGTGTGATCATGAAGGGAATAAGTGTAGATAGAAAAAAGAGATCTAAGCTAAATCATGAGATCCACCAATATTTGGAAAGAGGTGGATGGAAAAGGAACACCCATAGAGATTTGCGAAGAACCAGGTGATTGTGGTATCGTGGAAATCAGTCACAGTGTTTTAATAAGGAGGGAATAATCATATAGGTCAGCCCCTACTAATAAGTGATGTATAGTGAAGATTGAAAATTGGCCATTGGATTTAGCAGTGTTGAGGTGACCTTAACTAAAGCCTGATAAGAGTAGGCTTGGAAGAGGATAGAGAAGCAAAATCAGAGACAGTGGGTTTGAGAAACAGAGTAGGGTTGAGAGTTTTTGTTTTGTCTTCTAAGATAGGAGAAAAAACATATTTAGATCCAATAGGGAGAGAGACATATTGATGCATTGAAAGGGGGGAGATTTTCTGGAGCAATGTCTGTTGAGTTGGCTAGAGGGAATGGGATCTCCTGCATGAGTGGAGGCATCGTACTTACTAGGATCTTGATCAATTTTATTTATAGCAGGGATTGGCTCACCCCAGCTCTGGAGCCAAATTTAGTCTATTGCCCGTTTCAAAATAAAGTTTTATTAGAACACAACCACACTGATTCATTTAGGTATTGTCTATGACTGCTTTCAAACTGTGGTGGCAGAGCAAGTAGGTCCTACAAAGAAACTTAAAATATTTACTGCAAAGAGTTTGTCAACCCTAGATTTATAGTAATTAAAGAAAAGATAGGATGAAATATAAGTTGGAAAGAGAACTTTTGAACATTTTGAACAAGGTATTCAAATATCTTCTGGTTTTGGTCAAACTCTGAACCTTGAATTTGGAGCAAAATGATTTGCAGCCTGGGTACTTTTTTTAAGGTGGATTCTTGGAAGGGGCTATAATCGCTATAGCCATTGTCTTAGTCCATTTTGTGCTACTGTAACAAAATACCACAGACTGGGTCATTTATAAAGAATAAAAATTTCTTTAGGCCAGTCGCAGTGGCTCACGCCTCTAATCCTAGCACTCTAGAGGTGGGAGGGTTGCTTGAGCTCAGGAGTTCGAGACTAGCCTGAGCAAGAGCAAGACCCTGTCTCTACAAAAAAAAAATAGAAAAACTAGCCAGTTGTCATGGCGCATGCCTGTAGTCCCAGCTACTTGGGAGGCTGAGGCAGGAGGATCACTTGAGCCCAGGAGTTTAAGGTTGCTGTAAGCTAGGCTGACACCACTGCACTCTACCCAGGGTGACAGGGTGAGACTCTGTCTCAAAAAAACAACAACAGAAAAAACTGCATGAAGTGTCAGCTCAACAGCAGAATTATCTCTGACAATTCCATTTTATTTTTTTCAGGAGCTTTTTTGAACATTAGTCTTGTAACAGCTAACTTAGCTTCTTAGACTTTTGTTTAATTTATTCATAATGCATAGTACATTGTACTTCCAGGTAATATAACATAGCATTATAAGATACAGGAGCAGTCTGACTTGTCTGCTTTGCTGGTTCTCCCTTCTTGACCATTCTTTCAAGCAGGCATTCTTAAGTAGGGTTCCTATTCCTCCTTGGAGGAATATCTCTGAATTTTATCAGTACTGGTTAACTATTCCTCAAAGTCATTATCAAGAGTAATTTCTTTTTCAAATGTATATACACTAGTTATTTGCAGATACTGTGCTAGATGCTGGGATTACAGAACTGAAAAAGACAGCTCTCTGCTATAGAAAAGCTCCCAGTAATTAATGTAGTGAGAAGCAGTATTCAAGGTTATGTCCAGAATACTGTAGAACCACCAAGGAATTAGCCAATCAGGTCTAGAGAGCAATTGGAAAGCAGGGAATGCTGCACAGAAGAGATTCTGTTTAAACAACTTGCCTCATACTGAATGGGGAAAAGTTGAAAGTGTTTCCCTTAAGAACTGGAAGAAGACAACGATGGATGCCCACTGTTACCACTTCTATTCAGCGTAGTACTGGAAAGCCAGAGCAAGTAGGCAAGAGAAAGAAATAAAGGGCATCCAGATCAGGAAAGAGGAGGTCTAACTATCCCTGTTTGCTGATAGTATGCTCTTAACGTATACAAAACCCTAAAGACTCCACCAAGTTCAGGCACAGTGGCTCACGCCTGTAATCCTAGCACTCTGGGAGGCCAAGGTGGGCGGATCGTTTGAGCTCAGGAGTTCGAGACTAGCCTGAGCAAGAGCGAGACCTCATCTCTACTAAAAATAGAAAGAAATTAATTGGCCAACTAAAAATATATATAAAAAATTAGCCGGCATGGTGGCGCATGCCTGTAGTCCCAGCTACTTGGGAGGCTGAGGCAGGAGGATTGCTTGAGCCCAGGAGTTTGAGGTTGCTGTGAGCTAGGCTGTTACCACAGCACTCTAGCCCGGGCAACAGAGTGAGACTCTGTCTCAAAAAAAAAAAAAAACAAAAAACAAAAAACAAAACAAAGACTCCACCAAAAGATTCCTAGAACTTACAAATAAATCCAGTAAAGTCTCAGGTTACAAAATTAATGTACACAAATCAGTAGCATTTCTATATACTAATAACAGTCAAGCTGAGAGTCAAATCAAGAACTTAATACCATTTACAATAGCTGCAAAGAAAATAAAACACCTAGCAATATACTTAACCAAAGATGTGAAAGATCTCTACAAGGAGAACTGCAAAACACCAATGAAAAAAATCATATGTGACATAAACAAGTAGAAAAACACCCTATGCTCATAGATTCAAAGAATCAACATTGTTAAAATGTCTATACTGCCCAAAGTGATTTACAGATTCAGTACAATTCTCATACCAACATAATTTTCCACAGATCTAGAAAAACAATCCTAAACTTCATATGGAACCAAAAAAGAGCCCAACTAGCCAAAGCAGTCCTAAGCAAAAAGAACAAATCTGGAGAAATCACATTACCTGACTCCAAATTATACTACGAGGCTATAGTAACCAAAACAGAATGGTACTGGTATAAAGGTAGACACATAGATAGACCAATGGAACAGAATAGAGAACACAGAAATAAAACCAAATATCTACAAACCAGCTGATTTTCAACAAAGCAGACAATATATACTGGGGAAAGGAAGGTCCTATTCAATAAATGGTGCTAGGACAATTGCATAGCCACATGCAGAAGAATGAAACTGTATCCCTATCTCTCATCATATCAACTTTAATCTCATCAACTTAAGATGGATTAAAGACTTAAATGTAACACCCGAACCCATAAAAATTCTAGAAGAAAACATAGGAAACAGTCTTCTTGACATTGGCCTAGGGAGGCAAAAATTTATGAATAAGACCCCAAAAGCAAATATAGCAACAACAGAAATAAATAGGACTTAACTAAAAGGTTTCTGCACAGCAAAGGAAATAATCTACAGAGTAAATAGACAAACTACAAAATGGGAGAAAATATTTTAAAACTATACATCTGACAAAAGGCTAACATCCATAATCTACAAATTAACAAGAAAAAAACAGATAATTCCATCAAAAAGTGGGCAAAAGACATGAACAGATGTATTTCAAAAAAAGATACACAAATGACTAACAAACATGAAAAAATGCTCAGCATCTTTAATCATCAGGGAAATGCAACTAAAACCACAATCAGATACCACCTTACCCCTGTCAGAATGGCCATTATTAAAAAGTCAAAAAACAATAGACATTGGCACAGATCAAGTGAAAAGGATATACTTTTATACTGTTGGTGGAAATGTAAACTAGTATAACCTCTATGGAAAATAGTATAGAGATTCCCCAAAGAACTAAAAGTAGACCTAGTATTCAATCTAGCAGTCCCACTACTGTGTGTCTACCCAAAGGAAAAGAAGTCATTTTATCAAAAAGATGCCTGCACCCAAATGTTTATTGCAGTACAATTCTGAATTGCAAAAGTATGTAATCAGCTTAAGTGCCCATGAACTGATGAGAGGGTAAAGAAAATGTGGTATGTATATACCATGAGTACTACTCAGCCATAAAAAGGAATGAAATAATGTCTTTTGCAGCAACTTCGATGGAACTGGAGACCATTATCCTAAGTGAAATGTCTCAGGAATGGAAAAACAGATACCACATGATCTTACTTATAAGTGGGAACTAAACAAGGAATACATATGATCATAAAGTGGTGTAATGTACATTGAAAGAAGGGAGGAGAGTAGGAGGAGGGTGAGGATTAAAATCTACCTATCGGTACAGTGTACATTGTTCTGGTGGTAGATACACTGAAAGCCCTGAATTCAGCATGATTTAGTTTATGTAACAAAAAACACTTGTACCCCTTTTTTTTTGGAAATAAAAATAGTTAAAATGATTGTAAAAACTTTTTTTTCACCTCTGTGTACTTATTTACATCACCCTACTAGGCAAAAATGCTTTAATTGAAAACATTTTGATTGTGTGGACCAAGAACATAATTGCTTCTTTCACCATTGAATATGATATCAATTATGCATTAAACTGGTCATCTTAGAAATAAATAAAATTTGCATTGATGGAATAAGAAGGAATTTAAATTTAATCAGCTCAATCTCCAACCCCCTTCGTTTCTCTGTTTGAATTATTTGCTGGGAGCTTACAGACTGTTCATTCCATTTTGGACAGTGGTACATATTCAGATCCTGCTAATGAACCAAAATCTGCCTTTTTTTGTCTTTTCCTCAGTAATTTTAGTTTTAGATTCTAAAAATTGTCTTCCAGTCTGTGGCTTATTTTTTTTTTTTTTTTTAAAGCTGTCTTTTAAAGAGTAGTTTTTCATTGTGATGTAGTCCAGTTTATCTGTTTGATCTTTTATGGATTTTGCTTTTGGTATTATATCTAAGAAATCATTGCTTAACCCAAGATCACATGCCTGATCCTATGCTTTCTTCTAGAAATTTTGTGGTTTTAGGTTTTACATGTAGGAATGATCTACTTTGAGTTAATTTCTAAGTTCTTTTTCTTTTTTACATGTAGATATCTAATTGTTCTAGCATCATTGTTGAAAAGGCTATCCATTCTTTACTGCATTGCCTTTTGCACCTTTGTCAACAGATGCTGAAAACTAAACCGCCAACGTTCATCAGTAGTTGAATGGATAAATAAATTGTAGTATATCCATACCATGGAATACCACTCAGCAGTAAAAGGAAATGAGCTATTGATGCAAGCAACAGGGATGAATGTCAGAATTATGCTTAGTGAAAGAAACCAGATAGAACAGAGTACATATTGCATAGTTCCATTTATACAAAACTCTAGAAGATACTAACTAATCTGTAGTTACAAAAAGCAGATCAGTGTATGGGGTGGAGATGGTGCGAGGAGGGAGGGATTATAGTTGGACAGAGGCAGACTTTTTTTTTTTTAGAATTCTTTCTTTATCTTTTTGATGGACAGACTTTTAAATGTGTGCAGTTTAATCATATGTTGTACCTCAGTAAAACTATTATAAATAAAATTCTAAAATTAAATAGAATAACATAGCGATTAGATAAACTTTCAATAACCAAAGTTTTTCTTTTCCCATTCATTAATCATTTCTTCGAACTGTAACTCTAGTTTATTATTCATATTAAAAAGGTATATAGATCTGAATATAGCATTGGGAAATATTATGATCATTGTAAACTCACTTCAAGTATACCTTCTGTTTCTTTATGTAAGTTACGTCATACCACTCCCTACAGGATCTCTTAACCTTCCTTATAATCAAATTTGTGAAGCATTTTGTTGGAAATACATATTTATACATACACATGTACATTTACAAGAGGACAGCCTCCAGTGTTTAGCTCAGAAAAAGTTTTATCAGGAAGAAATACTGAATTTTATCTAATGCCCTTTTTTCCCTTTTGCATTGATTATATCAGTTTTCTCATTGAGCCTATTCATGTGATTGTATTTTATAACATTCTTAATATTAAGCTAATATTGCATTTTTGGAATACACTTGATCCATGAACAGCACAGGTTTGAACTGCCCAGGTTCACATATATACAGACTTTTTTCCATGACATGTTTGAAAATTTTTTTGAGATCTGCAACAATATGAAAAAACTTGCCAACATACTTCATAGCCTAGAGATACTGAAAAAATAAGAAAAAGTTAAGTATGTCATGAATGCGTAAAATATATGTAGATAATAGTCTGTTATATCATATGCTACTGTAAAATATACACAAATCTATTATAAAAAGCTAAACTTATAAAAACTTACATAAGCACTTAAAGACCACACATGGCACTATTTGTGGTTAAGAGAAATGTAAGCAAATGTAAGGATGCAGTATTAAATAAAAACTACATAAAATTAACTTCAGTACATACTGTAATCATTTTGTAGCCCTGTCCTGTTGTCGTTGGCTCAAGTGTTGTACCTGCTTAAAATGCTGTGTAACAATAATCATCTCTGCATGAGCAGTTCATCTCTCCAGTAAATTTAGTGTTTAGTGCAATACCATAAACCTTGAATAACACCGTGGGACCTGTACTGAGTACTGCTAGTGATGCTGGAAGCGCTTCTAAGAAGTAGAGAAAAGTCATGACATTACAAGAAAAAGCTGAATTGCTTGATACATATCAGAGATTGAAGTCTGCAGCTCTGGTTGCTTGTCATTTCAAGATAATGAATCCAGCATAAGGACCATTGTAAAATTTAAAAAAGGGAAATTCACGAAGCCATTGCTGCAGCTATTACCAGCAGGCACAAAAACCTTTGCTTTTTGGGAAATACCTTTTTATCTCATATTGAAAATACAGCTTTTTTGTGGATATAGGATTGCTATAAGAAAGACATACCTATAGACGCTAATCTGATTTGAGAAAAAGCTAAATCATTATATGGCAACTTAAAGCAAAAGGAAGGTGAAGTATCTAAAGCTGGAGAAATTAATGCCAGCAAAGGAGGTTTGATGATTTTAGGAAGAGGTTTGGCTTTAAAAAGTCAAGATAACAGAAGCAGTTTCTGCTGACCAAGAGGCAGCAGACAAGTTCCCAGATGCCATTAAACAAATCATTAAGGAGATTGATTGATGACTTGGCATATAGAAAAAAAAAAATCACTGAGGAGAAAGAATATTTGCATGAATAGGTTTTTAATGCAGAGAAAATTGCACTATTCTGGGGGGGGAAAAACCACAAAGGACATTTGTTAGTAGGGAATAGAAGCGAGCACCAGCATTTAAGGCAGGAAGGATTAGGCTAACTCTTATCTGCAAATGCAGTTGCGTTTATGATCAGGATTGCCTTTATTTATAAAGCTGCTAACCCCCAATCCTTAAAGAGAAAAGATGAACACCAGTTGCCAGTTTTTTGGTTGTACAACAAGAATGCCTGGACAGTGAGAATCCTTTTTCTTGATCTCTTCCACCAATGCTTTGTCCCTGAAGTCAGGAAGTACCTTGCCAATAAAGAACTGCCTTTTAAAGTTCTTTTTTTTTTTTTTTTCCCCAGGAGCAATTTTTTTTTTTAATTTCAGCATATTATGGGGGTACAAATATTACGGTTACATAAGCATGACCATCCCCCAAACATTCACATCTCACTCATTATGTTTGTATATTCCCATCCCCTCCTTCCCCCTCCCACCCGCCCGACACCCGATAAATGTTATTCCTATATGTCCACTTAGGTGTTGATCCGTTAATACCAATTTGCTGGTGAGTACATGAGGTGTTTGTTTTTCCATTCTTGAGATACTTCACTTAGTAGAATGGGTTTCCGATCTATCCAGGAATATACAAGACTTCCTATATCACCATTGTTTCTTAAAGCTGAATAGTACCCCATGGTAAATATATACCACATTTTGTTAATTCACTCATGTATTGATGGGCACCTGGATTGTTTCCACAACTTTGCAACTGTGAACTGTGATGCTATAAACATTCGAGTGCAGGTGTCTTTTTCATAGATTGACTTTTATTCTTTTGGGTAGATGCCCAATAATGGGATTGCTGGATCAAATGGTAGATCTACTTGTATCGCTTTAAGGTATCTCCATATTGCTTTCCGCAAAGGCTGAACTAGTTGGCAGTCCCACCAGCAATGTAGGAGTGTTCTTATCTCTCCGCATCCAGACCAACATTTATTGTTTGGGGACTTTTTGATAAAGGCCATTCTTACCGGAGATAAGTGATATCTCATTGCAGTTTTGATTTGCATTTCCCTGATGATTAGAGATGTTGAGCATTTTTTCATATGTTTGTTGGCCATTATTCT
>CAUYPO010070315.1:0-44314 GCA_963574435.1 Cheirogaleus major
CCCCACCACCTATGCGTGAGAGTTCCAGGTGCTCCACATCTTTGCTATCACTTGGAATTGTCAGACTTTTTAATCTTTGCCAATCTGATGGATGGAAAATGGTATCTCATTGTGGCTTTAACCACTTCGGTACGAGCGTCAACTATACTCGACAGCCACAGATGAACGCGCACAGCCCAGCGTTGACTTTAGCAGACAGCCAAAAGCTTTTACTTTTACAGCTTTTATCTCTGCAGTTGCAGTGTATACGTTCAGCTAGTTCAGCTAATAAGTTACTACAAATCTGTGACCTTTTAACAAGTCCTTAGTAGGAGTTATTATAGTTATTTTCCTAAAGCTGCCTGTAAAGTAAAACAAGCTTTCAGTGCTTTAAAGCTTTCCTCACCACACAAGAGCAAAACGGATTTGTCATCAATGCACAGCACAAACTATCGTGCAGAATATGAGTGCCGCCTGTGGGCAAGGTTTCTCGGCCAGTGAGCGTGGTACCGAAGTGGTTAATTTATAAATAGGTGTGAGGAAAGCATCCAGTTTCATTTTTTTTCTGGGGAGATAATCTACTGCCTCAGCAATATTTATTGAAAACTCTCATAAATCAAATTTCCATAGATGCATGGAGTATATGTATTGGGCTTTCCCTTCTGTTTCATTGTTCAATTTGCCTAATGCATGCCAATGCTACAATTTCTTAATTACCAGAACTTTATAAGGCTTCATATGGTGTATGTTATACCTTCATCATCTTATCTTCCTCTTCACGTATTTCAAAGCTATTCTTAAGCCAAATCCTTAAAAAATCCTCACAGTGTTTTGATTAGAATCTTGATGAATCATATAAGCCACTTTGGGAATAAATGATTTGCTTATGACATTAAATCTTCCTATCCACAATTGTGGTGTCTGGTGTTCTTTAATATCTCTGAAGGAAATCTTATAATTTTTCCTAAGCACATTATATTCTTGTTGTTTTTAAATGTATCTTTCATTAATATGGTTTTACTTTTCCCTTCTTCATCCTGTGCCTTTTATTTACTTTTCTTCTCTTATTGCTTTGGTTAGGACCTCTAGTTACAATGCTGAATAAAAGTAGTAAGAGTGGTTTTCCTATAGCTTTTTTTTCAATGCTAGTCAAGTGATGCAGTGGAAGTGGAAGTGGGGAAATAACAAAGAAATCTGTAACTTGTTGTTATCAATTCATTGTAAACACCACACTATTCCTGTTTTTGACAGTAAAGCCTATTGCTTATTGTTTAACAAATATAAATAGACTGAGAGCACATTTTTGCCTGAACTCCTGAACACAGATCCCTTGTCTCTCTTGTTGGCTGCCGAGAGTCTCCCCAGCCCCTCAAAGATTGTTTGGCTTATCATGGTTGCTCAATGAATACTCACGGACCAGATGTACTTCCTCCAGCCATGGATGATGACCATCTGACCGTGCTGTGTCAGTCAGTGTCTGCTCTTACAAAATGTTTGGCACTTCATTTTGGTTTTAATTTGTATCTCTTTGAGTTTGAACAATTTTATATGTTTATTAACAATTAAAAAAAAAAAAGTGTTCCCCTGCTCTAACCTCTCCAGTGGCTTCCTGTATTGCTTGAAATAAAATTCAAAATTCTTCCCAGAGCCTCCAAGCCTCTCTATGGTCAAGTGCCGGGCCACCTCTGTGAGCTCATCATCCCTTCACTCTCCTCCTTGCCCAGTGTGTTCCAATCACATTAGTCTCGCTGTCCCCCTGCCTGCAGTGTTCGTCCTCAGATACGTGCACGTCTTGCTCCTCTAATTCTTTCAGGGAGTTGCCCAAAAGCCACCTTCCCAGCAAGGTGGTCCCTGACTTCCCCATCGAGAAGAGCAGCTCCCACTCCCTACCTCCTCACCCTGCCTTGTTCTCCTGACCATCACGTACCTTCGTTCCCAATACCTGGCATTACATTACCTACCCCGTGTGGGTTGGCTCAGTGTCCATCTCACTCTATAGAAGGCGAGTTCCCTCCCCAAGCCCAGAACAGTGTCTGGCCAGCAATAAGTGCCCAATAAATATTTGTGGAGTCAATGCGTTTGCTTTTCACCTTCCACGAGTTGTCTGCCTCATGCCCTTTCCCAATTTTCTTTCCCTTTTATTCCAGCTCTTTATGTGGAAACATACTGATCTACCTTGCCATGTTTCTGACAAGTATTTTCCTCGATTGTTCCTTATATCTTTGGTTTTTTTATCTTTTTAATGAACAGAAGCTTCCATTTATTATGTAGATGGTCTTGCTGTTCTCTCCTTGTGTCCTCTCCACTCAGTAGATAATTATTCAGCTAATCCTCTTTCATAGCTTTGAAGATTTCCTTTTATACATGGAACGCTTTAATCCATGTGTAATTGATCTGTGGCAAGGTGGCAAGGTAAAGAGCTGTTCTATCTTTCCCCCCAATTAGCCAGTTTTCCCAAATACCATGTATGAAACTATTCTTCCTTTTCCACAAATTCGTGGAGTTTTGCCTACCATAGATCAAATTTTCATATATTCTAGAGTCTATTTCTGAGTGATGTAATCTGTCGATTGTATAACATAGTCTTGCTGGGACAGGCCCTGCAGCCAACCTGTCTGGGTTTAAGTTCTGGATCTACCAATGCCTGGCTGTGTGGCCTTGGGCCAATTGTTACTCTCTCTATGCCTTGATTTTCTCATCTGCAAAATATGGATGACAATACTATAAAATTGCCATCTTGTAGGTGTCAAAATCATCAAATACTAGCACTTTCATATGGTTAACGGTAATACCTACCTCCTAGGGTTGTTATAAGGATTCAGTTAATTAGTAAGTGTCAAGTGCTAGGAAGAGTGCCTTTCACCCACGCCCGTTAGGTGACGGCTCCTATTAAAGCAAGTTCCCCCTGCGTTATGCTTCCCTTTAAAACCTCCCCAGCTACATTCATGCATTTGTTCTTCCAGATGTACTTTAGAGCCATTTGGTCAAGTTTCTAGCATCACCACTGGGATCTGATTGGGATTGCATGGAACTAACAAATTAATTTGGGAGGTGCTGACATCTTTCCAGTCCTCGTCCTCCCACCCAGCACGTGCTGGTCTTGTTGTTGACTCCAGTCTCCTCCAAGGTCTCTGCAGAGCTGGCTTCACCTGTCCTTGGAGGGGGAGGGTGGTCAGGGCAAAGCATCTGCGTCTGGACGGGCGGACACCAGGCTGGACGGGGACAGGGCTCATCTTACTAAATTAGCATTTCAAGACCAAGGCGACCTGGCCAAGAAGAAACCATGTCAATGAAAAACTTCCTAGAAAGCATCAGCTAATCCCTCCCTCGGAAGCGATGGAAGTGCAGGGAGTTGGCAGGCCACAGGCCCAATGTGCTGGGTTACTTAGAAGTTGTGGACTCGGCCTCACCAAGGACTCTGCTAAATGACTCCCAGTTAGACTGTAAACCCCTGTTTCCTTAGCTGTCTGGTGGCCATGGCTAGGTAATGTGGGGAGGAAGGATTAGTATTATTTATTGTTGCCATTCACTCATTCATCATCTTAAAGCATTCCAAAGGCCAGGTGGGGAGCAGTGTCAGCACAGTCACCTCGAAAGCTCTGGGCCACCCGGGGAGACCACTAGGAATGCCCTCGTGCCCCCAAGACATACCCGAGGGTCCTAAGCCTGAGGGAGTGGACCTTGCACCACATAAGTGCTGTCCAACCTTTGCAAAGCAGAGGTGCCCTGAGAAAGGAGGGCGCTCCCTGACGTGGGACCGGCCGGGCTCAGCCCTGGGGAATTTCCTTGTGTTCAACTTGGAAGCCCAGGTGCCCACGTCTGTGTGTGGCCCCTCACCTGCTGCCCCAGCTGTGGCGACTGTGATTGCTGAGTTGGAACGGGCAACGTTGCTCCCACAGCTTCAGAGGCAGAATGAGGTCCTCCGGGGAGCAGGGACGCCAGAGCCAAGGAGCATCTTAGGTAGGCACCAATGACCTCGCAGGCATCTGGCCACTCTGAGTGGGGACTGAAGGCCCTGGTCCCGGCAGGGTGATGCCTGCTCATCTCTCAGCCTCCGCCCAGGGCTTCCCTGCCCTGTGCAGCTTTTGCGCCTATGCTGGCTGGGGGCGAGGCCCTTGCCATGAACCTCTGGGCGCACTGGTCTCCCCACATTGGAGCTGCCTGTCTTCCCCTTTGGCTCTGAGCACCTGAGGGTGTGTACTGCACACAGGCACCGGTTGTATCCCATGCCTAGCAAGGTGCCAGCAGAGGACACTCAGCTGGGGACAATTCTGCTGTCTTCAGGGGCACTTTTGGCTGTCACATGACTGGGGCACCCCTCTGGCATTCACGGGCAGTCCCACCCCACACAGAATCACATGTGCCAGTGCCCACAGCCTTGCCCGCGAGTGGTGCGGGGTAACCAGAGACAGGCCCTGAGCAGCTGTGTGGCCACCAGCCTCTCGGGACCAAGGGCCCTGCCACCGTCCACCCATCGTGTCCCCGAGGCCTCTTCACTACAGAACTGCCTTCTGGAGGGAGAGTAATTAGAGGGAAGAATGGAAACCTCCTGACTTTATAAATGTGACTTCGCAAAATGAGGCGGGAAGACAAATCTGTCTTCACTACTATTCATTAGAGAAAGTCCTTTATAAATCCCAAATTAACAATTTCTCATTTAAAGATGGGCGATTATCATTCTTTTCTGGCAATTTATAGCTTTCAAAATGCTGAAATATGAAAATTATTGGGGGAGAAATTCCAGCTGTGGTCATAGAAAATGGAAGTCCGCTTCAAGACTATTGATAAACATATTTAAATGATCAGTAATCTGAAGCTCAGAAGCAATAATCACAGAACATGTATGTGAAATGACTGCTTAGGTACTAGAAATGTTCCGAATGGTCACATTAAGGCCGGCTTTCTGGATCCAGGTGGCACAGGGCCCCGTGTTACTGGAAAACCAAGTGATTAGTCTGGTTGGATCTCGCCCAGCTCAGAGATTCTTTGGCTGAGGATGGTGACGACACGGGGTTTAGATTCTCGTTTTAGTTTTTACAATGCCTGGGCTCCTGCCAGCCTTCTAAATAGTCCCACCAGCACCTCTGCAGGGAGATGGGTGAGTCTGAGTGAAGGAGGAATTGTGCAGATATTAGGATGATAAAAGCCTTCTGAAAAGGGGACCACTGCATCATTCATTCCATACACCTACATCGAGACCAGCCCTGCCAGGTGGGGCCGATGACTAAGACAGAGCTTGACCCCTGCCTGACACCACGCAGGCCCCTCGGACCCCTGCCTATGGGTCTAGGATACCGAAGTCGGCCTGACAAGCTAGAACATGAGGATGATTGAGACCATTTAGTTTTATGGGGGGAAAACTGAGTTGAGATGGTCTTCATGGGTTAAAGAGCTAAGCAGCCATCCTACTGAGGCCTCTCTTGGCACCGTGGTCACCAGCCCACCTGGCCCCCTCCCCCCACAGACCTCAGGCTCCTCGAGGGCTGAGGGCAGCAGTGCAGGACTCGAAACCTGTTTGCCAAGTGAGTGAAGAGGGTGCTGCTGACTCCGGACTATCTCCACAAAGGATGGAGTTGAATGACGTGGCCTTACAATGTGGCAAGACAAACCTGGATCGGGCAGGGGGACGGCTCTCGTTGAAGAACCTGAACTATACACACAGCGAACTCTAAGCAAGACGGAGCTGCAGAGGCAGAACTGCCTCGGGGCCCTTGTCTCTGCTCAGCCCTCCGCATAGGAGCCAGCCCGGTGTGGCTAGTGATGGAAACAGTGGCTGATCTGGACGGGCACTCACTGTGTGTCCAGCTCTGCACAGCACTCTTTGCTTGCACTGGCCCAGCTGGTGCTGATGGGGAAACTGAGGCTCAGAGAGTTAGTGGCCCAAGGATGGGAACTCAGGTGGTCTAAGTCCAAAGCTGTGCACCTGGGCCCTGAGCAGGCTGCTCTGGTGGCTCTGATGTTATTATCCACTTCATCTACATTACATCATTAACCTCGCTGGAAACCGAGCTGTCTCCAAGGGTGGCCCCCTGTGCTCATTCATCAGGTGAAACAGCAAAGGTTCCGAGAGTGAAGTGGTCTGATCAAGGCTGGCTAAGGGGATCACTATTAGGATCAGACTCCTCCTTTAGCCCCTTGACACTGCTGTGCTCCCTCTCCTGCAAGATCTACCCAATTTCAAATACAGATGGTGGACCCTGCTAAGAGGAGGGGAAAAAAAGGCAAACTTGAAACAAGGGTCAAGTGTCTGCACATCCCCCCACCCCCATCTCATATCTACCAGCAAGGTGTTCAAAGCTCTGTCTCACCTTTTCCCACCCCAGGCTTCTCTCTCCCCTCCCTTCCTGGCCCCTGACCCTGGGGAAGAATTTGGTTCCTGTGGCCTTGGTGTCAGAGCCTGAGGCTTGTGGAGGAGGTGAGGTCAGGCTTTGGAGAGATCCAGGCCCCTCTGCACGGTCACCGCTGCAAGCGGGACTGCGCCCAAGTCCCCTGCCCAATTCTGGCTGCTACATCTGCAGAAAGGGAGCCTCACCCTTGCCTCCCGGGGCAGTGCAATGAGAGTGGGCAGGCCATGTCCTGGGAACACGGGCGCCCCTCTCCTGATTCTGCCAGCACCCCAGGCCCCAGCTGCCTAGCTGGGCAGGTGGGAGAGCCGCCTTGGAAGCCTCCTGGCAAGACCACCAAGCATCCTACTGCCTGGACTGCACTCACCTCTTCGTGCTTGGAGGCCAATCCAGGCTGGTGTGGGGACGGCTCCTCCTTTTTTTCTTTCCAGGTCCTGGCTGCGCTCGGTTTTTGTAATTCAGAGCCTGGGCCATGCTCCCTTCCTGGGGTCAGGCGGCCACTTCCAAACCCCCATGGCGATCAGCTCTCTGCCGGTTCCTGCAGAGCCAGGTGCATCCTCGGAAGTCGGGTCGGGGGCGGGGAGAGGGGCAACGGGAGGGGCCCGGGGGGGGAGTCGGCCAGGCCCGGGCCTGGGGGCCAGCCGCTGGCGGCCAGGCTTAATAGGATCAGGTCGGTGTAATCCCATTTTGACCATTGTCATTCGGGAGGCCGCGGGGCCGAGCTGGGGGGCCGGGCCCTTTAAGACGACTGGGTCACATAGAAACTTACCGGCATGACAAAGGCCTCGAGGGGTCCAGTGGCGGGGAAATAAAGAGATGAAGGTTTGGGGGTGGGCGCCCGGCGTGACGTCCGCCTCCCAGGCCAGGCCCTGCCCCAGGCTTTTGCCTTGGCCCAGCCAGGCCGCAGCTCTCGAGCGGGCGTGGGCGCGCCCTCAAGGGCGGGGGCCTTGGGGCTTTTACCCCCGGATTACCTGGAGCAAGGTCGCACAGGATGGGCCACTGCCCCACCCACTCCCTGCAGCCCTCGAGCTGGGAGCCGCCAGGCCTGTGGGGCGACCCGGCCTGCTGCCTCTCCCTCGAGGCCCGCGAGGGGACTCTTCGTGGGCTGGCGGCCTCCCCGGATCTCTCCCGGCCTCGGGTTTCCTCTTCCCAGCCCAGAGAATTGCGCAGCTCCGGGGCGGGTGCCTGTTCCAGACAGGGGATGGAGGGTGTGCCGGACCGCGGCGGCGAAGGGGGTGGACCGAGGGGAGACCAGGAGTCACGGACGCGCGTGGGTGTGGGGGAGCCTCGAGGTGAAGGCCGGGGTGGTGATGGTGGGCTGCGGGGGGTGGGGAACTGGAGCAGCTCAGAGGCCAGACTTAGGGAGAGCTCAAGTTGTGGGGGGACACAACGTGGGCTGCAGACGGGCCGTCCTGGAGACCAGAGAGCGGGGTGCTCCGCGCGGCGGGGGTTGGAGGTGCGTGGGGAGAGCTCAGCGTGCTGGGAGCGTGGACTGCAGGATGGGTGCGGGGGCCAGAGACCAGACTGGGGCCCCTACGCAATGGGGAAGGAATGGGGGCGGGCTCCCCGCAGTAGCCGGGATACACTGCGAGTGGGGGGTCCGGAGGAGCAGACTCGGGCGCGCATTGGGGGCTCAAGTTTACTGGGTGCCTCGGGACGCGTTTTCGCTCTGCCAGTGGGGTCGAACTGTGGGCTGTTGGGATCCGGCAACGCGAAGAAACCCGGCAAAGCGGGGTTAGACGTGAGGGACTCGCACAGCCACCGGCACCAGCGCCACGTGCTCGCGCGCGCGCACTCACCCCTGCTCATCGCGGGGCCCACCCCGGGGGAGGGAGGCGCTCTCACGGACCTTTGAGTCCAGGCTAGAAAATGGGAGCGGCTTCCCGGGCAGCAGTACCACGACCGCCCGGAGGGGCCTGGGTCAAGCGACACTGGCGCCCCAGCCCAACAATCGCGTGGCCTCGCGCCGCGTCCGGGCTTCGTGGGCCTCCCTTCGCACCTCCACCGACAGCGGAGCAGGCCGTGTGCTGCGGCTCTAAGTGCGCTCTCCGCCTCCCGCCCGGCGCCAACCAGGCCCCACCGCAGCGTGGACGGGAGACTCTGGGCTCGGTGACTCCAGTCGGCGACCTGTGGAGGGGAATGCACTGCCTGACCTTTTCCCAAAGCCAAGGAGGGCCAAAGTCAGCTTAGGTCCCCACTCCTGAACTGTTCAAATAGGCAATCAATTTTTATGATGTAATTTATAATTTATGCAGGTTGTCTTCATACATATGGTGTTGCTTTTGTGTGTCGGGGTTTCAGGTGCTTTATTACTCTGACGGTATGATTTGCATTCGTGTTGGGTTAGCAAGATCATATTTCTTCTGTTTACACCATGAGGGCCTGAAATGAAGAATAACGCCACCTCCTTTTCTCTGGCTGGTCCCTGTGGACCCCAGGCGGAGGCTCCCCTCAAGACTCCAGAGCTTGGTTCCTGCAGGCCCTGAGCTGGCAGAAAGAGACTGTGCCATGCTAGAGCTGTCTGGGGAGCCCTAGTGCAGGAGAAGGTTGGAGCAGGCCATCTGCTCCAGCTCTGTGCCCAAGCCTGGGGAAAGTCCAGGGTCTCCAGGGACAGACATAGGTGTGTGTACACTGAAGTTTCCTTGGGGAGGCCATGGCTGGGTGCAGGTGGGCCACTCGGCTGTAGCCCAAGTCTAGCAGGCAAAAGGAGAAGCCACTGAGGCTGGCTCTGCTGCCAAGGCTGCCGACCTCTCAGGCTCCAGCCACTTTGAATCAGCCCCAGGGAGCTAGGAAGGCCCTGAGGCAAGAACTAGGTGGTGACTGGATCTGTGGCTGGGGAGCCAGAATGTCCCTCCAGGCTTTTCAGGGCATCCAGAAGCCCCTGCCAAAGGGGACAGCATGGTGGCTCTGCTTGGGACAGGCTCAGGGAGCAGACTTAGAAGCCCTGTGCCAGACTTGCCAGAAGCAGCTGAAATGATTAAGCCAATTAAGCTCAAACAGAAACAAGACAGGTGGGCCCTGACCCCTAGAGAAAGGGCGCCCTGGAATGCAGGTGCTTGCATCAGGTATGTAGCAGAGAGCCACAGCTTCAGGATGGGACTGCAAGGCAAACCAGGGCTTGAAAGGGCCTGGAGGGACAGCCCCCCCCCCACATATTTAGCTGAAAAAGTGCCTGCAAAAGAACCACCGTGGGGGTGAAGACTGGGAGGCTAAGGTTGGGTTTGCAAGTATGCACTAAGTCTCAAAAATTCCAGCGCAGGGTGAGGTTGGAGAAGGCCCCAGTGCAGGTGGTCCAGGCTGCTCCAAGGGTACCCCCAGCCTCTGCAAGGAGCTGGAAGAGGAGATTGCTTTAGGCCCAGGACCAAGCTTAAGAGGACCCTGGCCTGAGAAGATGGAGATGGCTGTGGATTTTCGATGTACCCTCAATTTTCCAAAGTGGGGGGGGCACCTGGCTTTCAGGGGAGTGAGGGGTGGGGGTCGCTGGGTCAGGTGGGTTTTCCTGTAGCCCTGTTGGGACCTCTGCTTGGGTTGGTGGATGTGGGGTACAGGCGGCCCTGAGGCATCCCAGTGAATGGCTGGGGGCGCAGGTCCGAGGTGCTCCCAAGCGTAATTATTTGATCTGCAGATGTAAGTGGAATTTATTGTAACAACAAATATAGTGATGTCAAAACCCAACCTTGGATTAAAGCCGGCAGCCAAAGGGGAAGTGTATTAATTTCCAACAGCATCTCAGGCCAGAGCCTATTAGAACAAGCTATTCTTCAGGCCCCCCCATCAGAATTAATCATTGGGAGTTAATTTGAAGCTCAGACAAGTTGCTGTTAATTTAGTGCAGGGAGGATGGGATGGAATAAAAAGCTGAGGTGCTGGCCGAGCCTCGTGGGTCTCATTAATCAGCCAGCTGAGACGGCCTGGCTTGATTACAATTTGCAAAAAAATTCATTAGGGCCCGGGCGATTGACAATTTTTCTCTCTGCCTGTGATGTGACTCATTAGGCAGCCAAATGAAAGCCATGATGACGGCCATGATGACAGCGGCCATCAAGCGCCGCTTGTTTATCTTCTTCCCCTCGGCCTGTCTCCCGGGCCTCGGCCTCCCCGCCGGGCTCTCGGGGCGCCCCGGGGATCAGGGGCTGGGGAGCAAGGGGGTCAGTGCCCCCAGAGGGCAGGAGGGCCGGCGCCATGTCCGCCAGGCTGGGGAGCCCTGGGCCTCTCCTCATGTTTCCCAAGGGCGAGGCCCGCGGGGCCGGAGAGGGCCCGGGAACTCGGTCCGGGAGCGGGGCTCCCTAAAAGCGGCCTCCCATTCCAGGGAGTTTCGCTTCCCCGCGGGGTTTGTGTAGCCAAGGTTGCGGGTCCCTCTGTGCCCCTCATCCCTGCCACGGCTTTTGGAGAAGACAGGTGGGGGTTACACCTGCTATGGTGGAAGGGCATACGGGGGGCACCCCAGGGTCTGAGGGAGTGCCCGGCTCTCAATGCTTAGGGGGGCGCGGGAGGCCACAGCTCCCCCATGTCCTCTGGCCCACCTCTGTGCCACCGGCCCCAGTTCCCGCCGGGGGCGCGCATCCGGCTCAGGGGCACACTGGCGCTGTGGGGACGTGGGCAGGGGGGGACGGCGTCCCAGCGGGTCTCGAATGCCCGGGCCGCGGCATGTGGCCAGTGGGGACCTGCCCCGAGCAGATGGCGCCCACCGGAGACCAGTGCCTGCACGCGCGGGCGGGCCAGGTCGGGGAAGCGGCCAGGCCTTGCGGACCAGGCGCGCCGGGGCAGGCCGCGGCCCGGGCGCAATCGGGCTCTCTCCCAGGCTTCAGGGCGCCGGGCGGGGGACGGCAAGGAGCCGCTGCAGCTCTCCGCGTCCCGCAGAGCCTCCTGAGGCCCTCGGAGGAGCGGCCGCTCCGTTTTATTGTGTTCAAAAACCAGGCCTGGGTCATTTTCCGCCACCGGAAATGTTGGGAACGCGGCGGGAAAGGGTGACTTGGTCGCTCCCAGCCTTCACCCTGCGCCTCAAGTTTGGGCGAAGGTCTCGGTCCCCAAGCCCCTCTGCTGCAGGGAGGTGACGGGCTGTAGGTGGTAAAAATTAAGTCAATATTAATATCGACCCACGGCGACGCGTTTCCCCTTCTTGGGCTGAGAACCGCGCCGAGGGCCGACGCGACTGCTTCGCAGCCTGCTCCCCGGCCTCCCCTCCCTTCGCTCGGAAGGCTGAGCTTTGACGAAGCCCCCCCGGCTTCTCTCGCTCTTCAGGCTGCTGGTTTGGTGGCCTCAAGGGCTATGCACCACGATCACCCTCGTTCGCCAGCTCTACACCCAGGGGACACCGGGTCTGTCCACAGCCGCCTCCCGCGGGCCGGGCCTCTAGCGTCGGGCAGGGGCTTCGGCGTCGGGAAAGCAGCGGCGAGGCTGGGGGCGCAGAGCCGGGGTGTGGCAGGAGCGGGCTTGGGGATCGGGGCACGCCCCTCCTGCGCGCCGAGGCGGGGAGGCGCCCAGCTCTCAGGCCCCTGCGGACCGACCCTCAGTTCGCCCTCGCCCTCTCCCCTTGCCCCTTTGTGGCGCAGACTGTCCCGGCGCCCTTGGGGTGGGGCGGTGGTCGAGTCCCGCCCCCCTCCGACCCCGCCCGGAGGGGGAGGTGCCGGGCCCACTGGCGCTCCCGCTCGCCTCCGCCTACGAGCGGAGTGCTCCCGGAAGCCCGGCTGGGCTTGGCTGGGTTTCTGCTCCTGTCGGGAGATAACGCCCGCAGCCTGATTTATGGACCCTTGGCTCTGCGGGCGAACGAGCTCCGCTCCTTTTCGGGTCAGGCATGTTATAAGGAAAGGCGTTCCCTCCCGGCCTGTAGTCGACTTGGAGCACCAGGAGTTTGTGCAAACCCACCAATACCCGCACGCGCGTTCCCTCCTCTGGCCACACGCCGCCTCCTCTGGCCGAAGTTTGCCAGCCTAGTAGGTATTGATTAGGCTGTGCAAAAGGGGGACATGTTAGATTTCCAAAGTGAAAATTAGATTATTTTCTTAAATTCATAACCCTACTGGAGATCTTGCCCTCCGATTGAAAACCTGGTAAGGTGCCGGTGTGGCCCAAGTCCAGCCAGCCTGGAGACTTGGCCAGGGGACGTTTATCCAGCACTGGTCTCAGACCAGTTGCCCGCCACACCCTGGCAGTGCCCCCAGGACAATGAAATTCTGGACTCTGGACACACTTACGAGGCCCAGGGATTGGTCTCTTTTTTTCCCCCTCTCTCCTTTTTATTATTCACAAGACTGAAATTGTTTAAATGTCATAACTTATAAGAAAATAAGCTACATTGAAATAAATTAAACACAACAGAGACGTGCTTCAGACATGGCTCAGATAGGATATGCAACCCCAGGGGAAAAAGCCAGGCAAAAGCAAAGCAAAGCAAAGCAAAGCAAATTTCCAGGCTGCCCAACAGTGTCTGCTTTTCAGTCAACTCAAAAAGCCAGATTAGAAACAAAAATAAGTTTAAACCCCAGTGTTTGTTCTTGTGTTTTATGTTTACCTTTGGAAAAGTATGGAAAGGTGGCTGCTAACGGCGGCAGATTACAGCAGACGTTTTGTTTTCTTCTGGAATGTGAGTGGAGAATATCACTGGGTAATTGGGTCCTATAACTTTCAAAATACTGCAGCTGATATCCAGTCTATATAGATATCTATGTACAAAGTAGGATAGTATAATAAATATTTAGTGTGTTTCCAGTGTGGCTGTAGCCCCTTCAAAAGCAGTCTTTTAAGCCTGTTTAATGAATATATTTTCAATTTTCTTAGGATGTCCACAGTAGGGGTGTGACTTTGAGTTTTGCTTCAAACACAGTAGAGTCCACCACGGGTTCCCTCGGATGCTGGGGCTTCTGCAGGTAGGTGCAGGACCCGGCCCCCCTGGGCCCTCAGGGTCGGGCCTGTTCCAGCTGCTGATGCTGACTTCTAATAGCGAACCTGCTGACGTGCACCGGGATGGGGACGACGATCTTAGGGTTCCGGGAGGGCTCCCCTGTCTTGGAATTGGCATTGCCCGCCTTCACCCGTTTCCACTTGGCCCGTCGGTTCTGGAACCAGATTTTCACCTGCACCTCGCTGAGTTTGAGGGCGTGGGCGATCTGCGAGCGCTCGGTCAGGGAGAGGTACTTTTTGCAGTGGAACTCCTTCTCCAGCTCCAGTAGCTGCTCGCTGGTGAAGGCAGTCCGCCGCCGCCGGTTCTTGCCCGTGGATGTGGTGCTGCCCGCGGCGCTGCCGCTTGGCGGGGTCTCCTCCAGCGCGTGGCCGGGGTCTTCCTCCTTGTGAGCCGCCTGGCCAGTCAGATTGTCATCCGAGCTGTAGTCCACATCGCTCTCCAGCGAGAAGCTCTCCTCCTTGCCCTTCGGGTCGTCTTCCACCTTTGACTCGTCTTTCCCTTGCCCTCGGACAGCCCCGACTGAAAGCAAAACCAAACGGCGTTTTATTACATGTAGCACACCGGCCTTCCTTTCCTCTTCCCACCGTCGCTCGGGCATTCCACCCCCACGCCCCCCTCGGCGGATTGTCTTTCTATGACATTAACACATTGTGATTTCCTGGCCTTTGAGGAGCGGAGGAGGGGTGGGGAGAGCGTGAGAAAGCTCAAAGGAGAGGAGGCAGCTCAGGCGACGGCCCTTTGCCCAGAACCATCACTCAAGGGCCCGCCAGGCCTCCTCCGCACCCTCCCTGCCGCGGGAGCTTAAGGGGAAGTAGCAGGAGGCGTGAGGCCCAAGAGAGCATCCCCTTTATCCCCGAGGTGAAGGCTGGGTGAGGACGGGGGTGGGGGTTCACGATCCACCCTGCCCTCCCCACAGTGAAAATTTAATGCATCTAAATTTCATCGCAGCAGGAGTGGGGGCTTAGGGACGTGCAGATGCCAGAGCGCATCTTTTTTGAGACAGATAATGTTGGTCCAAGTGTGGGGGGAGTGTTCCGTAGCCTTGTAATATCCCAACACACAGGCAGACACACTGCCTCCCAGGAATCCAGTTCTCCCGGGCACGCTGCAAGCCCAGTGGTGAAGGGGTTTGGTAAGTCTGGGCGCTCCTGGGCGCAGCCCAACCCGCCTGCCCTGAAGGCTGCAACTTACCCGGGACAGCCCAGGTCACAGCTAAGGGGGAGAGGTGGAGTCCGCCAAACGCACTGCCACACTGATATGCAGTCCCGAGCAGCAGCTGTTCCCGGGGCGCTAAACGCTCCCCCCCCCCCGAGACCCCGCTTGTTGCGTGGCTGTAAATGCCCCCGGAGGCCCCACGGCGCAGCCGGGCCGCGTCCTCCCGCTGCTCTGGCGGGGATCTGGCGGGGGCGCGGCCTCGCCCCCTGGGCTCCCCCGGGAACCCAGAGCTGGCCCGCCCCCGTCCCCTCCCGCCCCGCGTCCGGGCTGCGCGCGCCGCCGACTCACCGAGCGACGCCTGCACCGCCTCGGCCGCGGAGAAGGCGAGCAACGAGCCCTCCTTGGCCAGGAAGCCTTTGCCATCCTCAGCGTCAGCTTGCAGCGCCTCCGCCTTGTCGAAGTTGCCGCCGCCGGGCAGCGGCTGCGGCGCGAACTTGCGGGCGGCGGCCGCCTCCTGGTGCTGGGGCGACGCGGAGAAGCCGCTGGGCAGCGTAGCCATGAGCGTAGAGGTGAGCGCCATGCCCTGCGCCAGGCTGGAGCAGAAGCCGGTGGGCAGGCTGGGGATCTGGTGGTGCGGGTGCGCGGGCGGCAGCGCGGGCTGCAGCGCGGCCTGAGGCAGCGCGGGCGGCGGCGGCGGCGGCGGCGGCAGCACCACCGGCCGGTAGGGCATGAACATGGGGTAGCCGGTGTAGACGAAATGGCCGGGGCTCGGCTGCGGCGGGCTGCCGATCAGCGAGTCTATGCTGAAGGCGGTGCTACTCCCCAGCGGGCGCTGCATCATCATCAGCGACGGCGGGAACGCTGCGCTCATAGACGCGCTCGGGAGAGGCCAGCGAGAGGCGAAAAGTCCCCGCGCCGCCGCCGGGAAGCCCGCCGGACGCCGGGAGCACCTCCAGGAGCGTCGGGCAGGCGCCGCGCGGGACCCGGAGAGCACGCGCCGCCGCCCCTCAGTCCTGGGCTCGCTGCATGCCTGGCGGGCGCGCGTGCGGGCGCAGCGCCGGGAGAGGCTGTGCGCCCCGGAGTGGAGAGGGCGCTCGGGCCCCGCGGGCTCGCTGGAGCCGCCGCCCGCCGCCTGCTCGTCGGAGCCCGCGCGCGTTGCGTCTGCGGCCCTCGGCCCCGGCTAGCAGCGGTCCGTGCGTCCGTTTGTCTGTCCCGCCGTTCGTGGCCCACCGCAGGCCGCTGGGGAGCGCGCGAAGCCGGCGCACTTGTCTCCGGCGGGCGCCGCCAGCACCTTTAAATCGCGCTCCTCTTTCTCATTCACATTTTGCCTGCTGCCCGGCCGGGCTCGCCTCACGTGGGCCCGGGCGCCGCTGCCCATTGGCTGCGCCGGGAGGGGGCGGGGCGAGAGCGGAGCTCCGCCCCTCCACCCGAGCCCGCAGCTAGCGGGCTGCGGGCGCCACCGCCGGAGCGCGCGGGCCGGGGAGCCGGAGCCGGAGCGCAGGGCCCGCGCCGCGCAAAGTTGAGAGGGGCGCTTGCCACCTCCGAGGCTCAGACCCCGGGGCCTGGCAGCTTCGCGGAGGCTACCTGGAAGGGCAGCTTCCCAGCGTGCAGCCCCGCGGCTGGGCCGGAGGCGTTTTATTCTTTCATAGTATTTGCAATGGAACTGACCTGCCCGGCTTTCGCTTGCGCTGGGTGCTCCAGCTCCGCCGGGGGTCCGGGCTGGGTTCCCGGAGTTGAGGGCAGAGTCCTGCCCCTCCAGACCCGCCCCCAGGGCGACGGCTGGGAGCTGGCTGCCCCTGCCCGCCGCGGGGAACCCGCCAGGTTGCTCGCTGCGCCCCTAGGTTCCCGGTGGGGCGGGGAGGCTGCTGGTTCCCGCATCCCGAGCTGGGCTCTCCCGTGAGCGATCCCGTCTCTCATTTTTCATGACATTCTTAATCATCGCACCTATTTACACACTTTGCCAGCGCGCACCAAAATAACAACCACGATAATTATGATAATAAAGAGAGTCCTTTATCTGCTCCATCCTCGGGGAGGAAAGGGGGAGTTGCTGTGCCTCCAGATTGTATAACGTGAGATTATCCTGATGAAAGCTTTATGATGTTTGCTCAAATAAAAGCTGCGTTTTGTAAATAGGCGCTAATTAAGCACGTTGGGAACGGAGGGAGTGCTCACCCAGGCGCCGCCGCCCGGTTTCCAGCGCGAAGACTCGAGGGCTCGCGGTTCCCCTTTGCTGACTGCAGGATGGAGCCGATTCCCTCAAGACGTTCCCCTGTTCTCGACAATGGTAAAGACCCCGAAATTTGAGAGTAAGGGGATGGGGGGGGGAACTAGGGACCCGGGACCCCTCCCGCATGTTAAAACAAAAACTTTCAGCTCTTGTGTACCCTTTACAAATGGAATCGTGTCTTGGCAAGGACAGACCGTCCAAAGCGCACCAGCGCCCGCGGGGCTTCCACGCGCCTCCAGGGCCTGGGTTTCAACTTCCCGGGTCTAGATGTCGGCCCTGAACAGCCGACAGCACCGGGCCGGGAGGAGAGCGGGCATTGTTACCTCGGTCATTAAAAATCAGCTCACGCCGAGGAGCTAGTGGTTGGGGAGTTGGCCCGTGTTGGACGTGTGTTATGTATCACTTACAAGCACATTTAATTGGGAGATAAAGATAAATCGATCTTTATGAATTTATCGACCCGATTCTTTAAAGCTCTTCTTTCTCGTTCTTCCTCTTTCTCTCACTCTAGCCAAGGTACCCCGGGGACGTCTTAATCCCAGACCATCTCCTCAGCCTGGAGTCTGGCCTGAGACCCACTGCCCCCGCAGCAGGCCCTAGAGGCAAGAGGGGAGGGTGCGTCCTCGGCGCCCGGGACGCTGAGAAAACTCTCTGCCCGCTCCGCCAGCCACTCTCCCCTCCTCCTCCCCCTCCTCCTCCTCGCCTCCGCCCTGCTCTCCAGCACCACCCGGACAAAGACGTCTCGAGCGCGTTTCCCCACTCCAGGCCGCAGTAATAGATAGCTCCGGCAGCAGGCGGTTTGAAAGGAATTCATTAGGACTCTGCCTGCCCTGCCTCCGCGCACTTCACGCCCAGACCCCGAGGTGGCTCAGGCGGTGTGAGGGAAGTGAATTCCCGTTGGAATCCACGGGGGAGGAGGTGTCTCTGGGGTCTCCAAGCTCTTTCCCTCCTTCCTCTACTCCCACAAAAGAAGAAAAAGAAAAGGAAAAAAAAATTCGAAGACCAGAGCAAAAGGCTGATTTCCTTATGAGCATAATAAATACACCCTCCCATTATGAGACAGTTACAGTAACACAGTCTGGGTGCCATTACCTTGTTTTTTGAATCCTAAGGAAAAAAACGGTCGACTCCTTCCTTGATTTACGCGGCTGCAGCCGGGGCCCTTCGCCGCCCGCCGCTGGCATGCCTGTGTTAGCTGTTACTCATTTCACCCGGGCGACTTTGCCATCCACTTGGCTATTTTGCCGCAAAAATATTGTTCTAGGGACTGATTACCCTCTGAGAGACAGGGATTCCTTTGATTATTTTGGTGATAATTCAACATTTAAAGTTCAGCAAGAAGATTTAGGTCCGTTGAATTATAGCTACACTTGAAATAATTTGATGGCATATTATTTGCATCCATAAATTGCGGTGTAAAGTATCGACTGCAGGGGTTATAATACTAATCTTCCTTTATTAGTGAGTTCAGATAATTCTCATCAATATGAATTTTATTTACTAGTGTGCTTTTTTCTCGAATGCAGGGCAGTAATACTTTCTCATCTAATGCTTAACTGCTTAGAAAACGACTGTTCGCGTCGTAAAAGGATCCTTGTGTTTCGGCGTGATTAACAAGATTCATTCGGGGCACCTCAGCTACCTGCAAAGCGTTTTCAGAGCGCGTGGGGACTGCGGATAATAAAAGCCTTTAGAGTTTTTCCTCGGCTCCTTGGGGAGATTTATGGGCAGGTACATGGCTTATCCATCCTCCAGACTCATACCTGCTTAGCTCGGAACTGCTTCAAACTGCAGCGTCCTCCGTGACTCAGCTCGGCCCAGGCTGCGCGGGAAAAACTCCCGGCGCAGATCTTCGCAAGTTTGCTTTGAGACCCCTCCCCCTCCGATTAGGAAAAGGGAGGGGGCGCCCGAGGATGGAGCAGGGTCCTCCAACTCCAGTTAACTTCGCGAACTTTTTCCCGCCCCGGGAACCTCCCGCCAGAATGAAGATAGCTCAGCCCCTGGGCACTTTGCTTGACAGGTGCCAAGTTAGTGTCAGGATCATATGAAGCCACTTACAACCTCAGACACTCAGTAAAAGTGATGGTAATTAAGTTGGCTCCTCGCTTCGGGTCCCAGTCAGCGTTTGTATGCAGGTGTATGAAGGCTGAGTGTAAAATAGGAAACGCACAAGTAAATGAATATTCATGCAGCAAACTTGCGTTGGCCTGCCAAGCCCAGCCCGGAGGAGAAAACACCGCCAACCTGGCGCTTCGCTGCCGCCGCCAGGGTCGAGGTCGCGGGTGGTCGTGGAGAGGGGGCGGTGTGGGCGCCTCGGGTCTTGGGCCTTGGTGGACGCGGGAAACCTGCGGGCCTCGCGGGCCTGGTACCCCCGCCAGCCGCCCAGTTTCAGGCGACATGCTGGTTTCTCGGGTAACCGGGTTGTTTTTATTTACAGGGATTTTTTAGTGTCTCGATCATTCGGACATTGCCGCAGCTCTTGCTCCTGGCAATAGTTGGGAAATAACCTGGGATGGGTTTTATTTATGGAAGGGCAATTGGGATTCACACCCAGCTAACCCAGAACAGTCCTCTCGAGCCCAAGACGCACTTACAAAGGGGTGCTTGTGTAAAATTCCCCATCAGACACACCAATTTGCAAGTAGCAAAAAGCATTGAAGCCTCATCTTTTTAAACTATTTTATTCAGCTTTTTTTTTTTTTTTTTAAATCTGAAAGCCCAAAATAGACTCCATGTGGTTCTAAGTGAAGTCAGCCCTTGGCTGGCTTTGAAATAGCTCCTGCAATTATGTAAAAGAGCCATTCACCAACAGGACGGAATTAAAAGGGATCTCGCCCGCTTCCCTTTCATTGCCAACCTCTCATGTTTGGCTTTTCAAAGCACTTCCAACACGATGTCTTTCTCCGGGACAAAAGGCAGAACAAAAAAAGTCCCCAAACTTGTAAATTGAACGTCAAGGGAACTTTAAACAATTTAAAGCCCATAAATAATGATAAAGGGGACTGGCAAAAAAGGCAAACCCATTCAATTAATAGAGTTTCCCAAGCAAAGATCAAGTGGTTTATAAAATAAAAGTCTTTGGTTTCATTATTCTGCCCCTTGACCATGCAGAAAGCAGGACAGGGGGGTTTTCTAAAGGGCCCTGAAGAAGAAACACTTTGCGGGACTGTGTGTGCCGCGACATTCTTATATAGAAAGTTTGCTTTTTGTCCCCCACCCTCAAAGCAGAAACAAAACAACCGCAAACCAAAAATGTGAAGGGGAGGGGCCTCCTTTTTTTTTCTTTTTTCTTTTTGGTTATTTCCTCCCCGGAGTTGGAAAGTGTTCTCCGCAGGCCTGAAGGCCAGGAAACGTGACCCTTCGCACCTGCGCCGCCCGCTCCGCTCCACTCCACTCCCGCGCCAGGGAACAGGCGGAGCCACAGCCCCGTGGTCCGCGAGGCGATATCTCGTGGCATCCAGGGACCGGAGGGTGAGGGTGGAATCTTGCACAACCCGGGAGCCCCAGGTGCTCCGGGCGCCGCCGTCCAGGTTGCACCCAGACGCGCGCTTGGAACCCGGGGTTCCCCTGCACCCCACGCGACTTGGCTCCCCAGGTGGGGGCCCGGGTGTCCGAGGACGCATGCGGGGGTCCCAGTTCTTTTTCCGAGCAGCCCTAACGGTTGAGGCTGGGGAGTTCGAGACCGGGGGCTAAAGAATGGCTCAGAGCCGTCGCCCACGAAGCCCCACGCTCGCCGGGAGTCTCCCCGGGACCATGAGTGTGCGGCGCCCGCTCCAGGGCTCCCAGCCTCGTAGGAGGGGGCACTAGGCGGAGGCGGCTGGGGGCTCAGGCCCCAGGGCTGCAGTTGTGCGTGGGGAGGCCTGGGGTAGGGGCGAGCGGAAGCCGCAAGGGCTCAGGCTTGCGGGAGCTGCGGAAGTGGCGTTCACTGCGGTCTTGCCCTGGTCTGGCTCGGGCTGGGGTCTGGAAGGGCTCGTCCCGTGGGCGAACCCCCGCTCCTGGGGTGTTGGGGAGGGAGACGCGGGCCACAGGGCTCTTCTCACCTGGCCTCGTCTCCTCTCACGTGCTCCCTCGGACTCCCGAGGCCCCACCTTTCAGGGACTTCAAACGCGCCCTACCACCCGGCGCCCAGCTTTCATCTCCCGCACAGCAGGCATTGTTTACTGGACTTCACAGAGATGCTAATCCCGGGCCCGCTTGAACTTCGGCCTGGGAGGCAGGCGGAGGGCACAGAGAGGTGAGGGGGTGCGCTGGCCCTGGCCGGGGGCCTTAGGGACTGCCCTACCGCAGCCCTCCTGGGGAGCCTGGGTCTGCGCCCGGACACCGCCCGCATCCAGCCTGCCTTATCCCGGAAGACGGTGGGCACGTCCTGATGAGCTCGGGCTGGACACAGCAGCGTCCAGTGCGTGTTGGAGGAAGAAGGGCAGGCCAGTGAGGATGGCCAAGGCCCAGCTGTGGGCCCGATGAAACTTCCACTTCTCACCAGGAGACTGTGCTGTCTGCTGATGGGCAGGCTAAGGGCCTGGGTGCTCTTCCCCAGCGACTGGAGCCTCTTGGTAACCCTTGGACGCCCCAAACCAGGGCCTCAGCTGCTCCCTCCAGTGGCACGACCCCCTGCAGCGGCTTCTTTTTTAAGAGGACTCGGCTTGCCTTGAGAGCATACATTTAACCCTTTAGAAACTTCATTGGAGGGAGCAAGAGGGTGTTGGTCAACAGCCACCACATGAGGGCTGCACCTCCAACTTTAACTTCTTTGAGGACCAAATGAGAAGCAGTGATGGCTATTAGTGAGAACCGGTTTCTCCTTCCTCCAAAATATCTGAAAAGCAGGGCCCGCATTTCCTCTGGTTATTGCCCTGTCGGATAAGAAAAAGTGACCCAGAAAGGATGTAACAAGACAGAGGCAGGGCTTTGGGTATGAGTAGAAAGGAGAGATGTTGGCTAAATGGGGCAGGAGAATTGGAAAGGCCTCTGTCTGTCCTAACATATGCTCCAGGTGAAATTTCCAGGGAAAGGTCATTGTAAAAGTTCACTCGGAAATAAGCTCATCTGGAAAACTCCAGAGTAGGGATGTTGGGAACTGATCAACCTGGCCCCATTGAGGTTGCCCCAAAGGACTCCTGTGACTATCAGAGAAAGCTCCTTAGGGAGGTCACCCTAAGTGATGGACTTGTCCCAGGAAAGAGCAGGAGGGGAGTATGTGCTGATCAGGGTGGGGAGGGTGTCCATTGTATTAACAAGAAAATGAAAGTAGCAACAGATGCTGGCCCCCTTTAAAAAGTGAACCAGGAACGCTTCACTTGGAGCAGAATCAGAGAAAAAGAAGAGTGGTTACTCTGAAACCACCCGAGGTAGGCACATTTCCACAGTGGAGGAAAACCTCAGGGTAGATCCTTACTCTTTTTCAGGGACTTGAAAGCCACCAAGAACCAGAGCCAAAGAGGACAGTCAGTCAAGACTGGCCACAGGATTCAACTCCTCCACCCCCTCTATGCTGTTGGAACCCTCGCTTACCCTGGGCTCCAAGGGTGGGACCTAGGTCATGATCTCACACCAGGCTGAGCCAGTTCCCTTCAGGGAGGCTTGAGAAATGCTGGGGCACCCAATGGTTCCATGGTTCAATCCTACACATCCACTGTCCTGATCACTCCCTGCCACTGCCTGAGAAGGGCAGTGGCTGCACAGGAAGGACAGCCTCTTTCTTTTTAGATCTGTGATTGTTCCTACTGCCTCAGCTTCCTTAAAGATATAGCCCCTTCTAGGTGGTGACTGCAGAAACAATTGGGAATGGTGACCTCGTAGGCCTTTGAAACAGAAGAACCTTTGAGTTTCTTCCATTTGTCATCTGAAAAAATACAGAGGACTCAATTTGCATGACTTTGCGGCAAACAATTACATCCCCCTATGGGTGTGGCCTGAAGTTCCCAAACTTTAGAAAAAGCAACCAGGAGCAAACAAACCCTGAGATCCCAAAGTATTTTCAGCTAGTGGCCAACCTGCTAGAGTATATGTAAATTAAATAGGAAGCTGAGGAGTAGGGGAAAGAGTAGTTGTGAGTCACCGTGGAAAGAATCCAGAAAATTTTGGAATGCTGTCCCTTACACATTCCTAGAGGACACTTCTGGTTTTGTAGGAAATGAAAACGTTTTGCATGGGGCATGTTATATGTGTGTGTTTGTGTGTGTATGTGTGTTTGTGTGTGTGTGTGTGTTGAGGGAGTGTTTTTCTTTCTCCAAATGATGAACACAGAGTTAAAGAAAAGGTGTTCATACTTTGCTGTCTGGTATTTATTCTGCACAGTGACTTTAAAACACCCCTGCAGGGGGAAGTCATTCAGGAGGACTGTATGTCATTTCCCTGCGGTTCCTTTACACCCACACACGAAGGCGGCCACACTCAGGCAATTGCTACCTGCCGGAGACACGGCCATTGACACCAGAACAGAGGTGGTGGGGAGGAGGCTGGTTCTGGGGGCTCCAGTGGGTGTGGGAGGCCTGTTCTGAGCAGGCCACAGCGAAGCAGCCATGGCTGGCAGTGATAGGCTGGGTAGCAGGACAGAGGCAGGCACTTTGTGAATGGACCCCTTCCAGGACTTCCGCCTTCCAGCTCTCCTCTGGGCATGAGAAAAACTAGTCTCTGCTGGAAATCAACCAAAGTCAGAGGCAATCTGGCTTGTCTCCACCCAGACAAAACTGGTCCCTGAAGTTTGTGGCAATAATGAACTCGAAGCTTTAGGTAGAGCAAAAGTTGATCATGATGGCTCAGAAAATGAGAGTGATTGGATATCATGTGACCTAATTTGATGCATTCATTGAGTTTAGGGGCTTTCTGCCTCCTCTATATACCTAACCTCCTTCCTCCCTCCCCTGTATTTTCAGAAGTTGAGTGTTTTAGAATATAATTGTTACTGTGATGTTCCTAATCTGTCTCTTGGCTGTTATAATTTTTCCCCTGTTCTCAAGTTTCTTGCAGACCCAGTGTGACTGCAAACAAAACAAGAAAAACCCAGAAACCTTAACAGATGAGAGACTTCTTAAAGTTTAACTTTATTATAACCAAAAAATGCTTCAGATTCAGTTCATTCTGTATATTGTAAGTTATTTTGGAATTTATACTTTAAAATGTAATGAACTGAATAATTTTTTTAGAAAGCCAAATTTTACATATTTTTATTTTAATCATCTAACAAGGTTATTTCATATCCGTAGACAGAGCTCAAACAAGTATTATACATTTTAGTGACTTTAGTGAGGGAATGACAAGAAACAGTTTTATTTAAGGCTTCACAATTTCTGAATTTTTAGCCTGAAAAGTACCATAGGTGTGCCCAAGGCTCAGAAACTAGAGCGCCCCCTACAGACCACGTAAGTAACGGCATCTGCGTTAGAGCCTGCGGGGCTCTGCGGTTCGGGGAGGAGAGGGACACCGACACCCCCTCTCCAGGGATCAGAAGGGCTGAGACATTGTCTATTTCACGCCAATAGTTGCACTAGAATAAGATTCCCAATTTATCTTCATTTTTAACGCCCAGGCCACAAGACAAGCCTTTGTCGAAAACGATGGGGAAAAAATATATCAGACCTCCCTGATTGGACAAGGTGTAAGAGAACGATCAGATTTCGGACGTGATAATGGAGAACCCACCTCGGCTTCCTGTAGAATCCATGTAAGGTTCTCCTGGATCTGACTCACCCCGAGCAGGCCGTGGAAGCGATAGGTAGGAAACCCTCTGACATCTGGGCCCCGGGCCCTGGGCGCACAGCTGAGCGCACGCGGGCCTCTGCGGTTCCATCTGCTCAATGGGCGGGAATCCCAGCTGCCCGACCTCCTCGATAAAGCCGGATAATTAACAGGCGCTTAGGGCGCAGATTGTTGTGGGGTCTGAACTGGGTGGCGGCGCAGCAGCCTTGGCCAGGCACCCGGCCCGGAGCGGGCGCGCGGGGCAGCCGGGCGTCGGGAGCGCCCAGCGCGCGCGCGAGCTCTGGGCGGAATCCTGTGCGCGCAGAGTGGGAGCCTCAGTTTGCGGGCAGCCTCTGAGCACAAGGCCGTCGAGCATTTAGAGACGGAAGCACAGGCCGCCGCACGGAACGGGGTGCGGTGTGGCGGTGAACAGCGCACGCCGGCGCTCCGGGGAGACAGGGGTCCCGGGCGCTGCTCCTGGGTGGGCGCAGCGGGGAATGGGGCGCGGAGACCGTCCCGGCCTGGGAGAGACCTCCGCTGTCTGGTCGCCAAGGCGAGCATCGCTAGGGCCAGGGCCCTGCCTCCCCAGGGTTTTATGTCATTTCAGATTATGTTAAGTGAGAGATCTGCAAACTCTGCGTGCTAAACCTCAAAGGCATTCCCCCCGTGGGCAGACACTAGGCCGCCTGCGCACTTCGGCCTCGCGCCTCCCCCAACCCTCCGTCCCCTCGGGGCCACCTCCACCTTCTGATATTTGGACGCGGAGGATGCGGGCCGCGAAGCGGGGTGGGGGTGTTGCGGGACCCGAGCTGCCGTCCAAGGGCCTAGGGCTGACCCAGCCCCTCCCCCCACGCAGCCCGTCGGGCCCCAGGACCCTGGCTCGGGGGCGCCCCCTGCAGGCCGCGGGAGGGACTTGGGCCGCCGGGGCGGGACCCGAGGGCTCCCCATCAAGTCCTCCAGGAGGGGCTCCGCGCCACGATCTCTGCGGGGACCCGGCCTGCGCACCCCCAGATTTCCAGCCTCTGACCAGCCCCGGCTTGGTTTCCTCGCGTGCTTTTACTGCTCCCCTCCTCTCCGGCTTTTTTTTTTTTTTGAAAGGCGCAAACATCCCCAGCTTTAATGCGGCCCAATTATCTCCTTCGCACGACTTAAAATGTTTCTCTTTAACTCATTTCAATCTAGTAAATATGCTTCAGCAAGTAGCTAATTTCTCAGGGATGGCTTCGCCTCGCCATTTGCATATAAAGCGCGCCAGGGGCCGGCCCCACCCCGGGGTGCGGGAGTCCCTTCTCCAGGTGCGCGGGTCGCGCAGGCAGCCGGACCTCCTCCTCCAGGGAGGGCTCCTAGGTTTGGCCTTGGGAAGGCGGAAGCCGGCGTCCGCGCTAGCGCCCGGGGGCCAGGCGGGCAGAGGGGCAGGCCGCCTGCACTCCGGGAGGGGCAGGCCCTCCGCTGAGCGCGCCCCGCCCCCGCCGCCCCGCGCCCCCGCCCGTCCCGAGGAGGGGCGCCCGTGGGTGCGGCGTCAGCGCGAGGCTCCGGGGCGCATTTATCCCCAAGTGCGTTTATGAAATCGCGTCTGGAGATGGATGGACGTGGGTTCAGGAGAGTAAATCGCAGGGCTCAGTTGAGCAATCTTCTGGCTTTAAATTCCGAATAAAAGTCTCAAATATTCCCGGGTCAGGGGGGCACTGTCTCATTAAAGCCGCTGTCGTCCTGAAACTGCAATGCAGACATTAAAGTGCAGTATTTTTCAATTAGAGCTGACGAATTCAATCAAAATTCCATAGATTAGGATGAAATGAGGCATGGGTCATTTACAGGGGAATTTAATTGCCGAGCCATTAGACAAATAGTATATTTGCCGTTCCCGCGTTATCCATCATTTTCGACATCAATACCGGGGCCGCATCGCCCCGTCCCGCGGCCGCCCGGCGTCGGCTGTAAACACTCCCTTCCCTGCATCCTCTGATTGTATCTGATTTCATTTAGGGCCATGGGGGATTATAAATGTTCACGCAATCAAGTTCATTAGGACTTCAAATCGCATTTCTGATTGGGATCGCTCAGCCGCCGTCCTCCGAGCGCCTTTCAAACCCCAGCGCGAGGCGTTCAAAACATCTTGAATTTAAAGCCTGGCATCCTTTTGTCTTCCGACGCCCCCTCTCCGCGCCCTCCTGCGGCGCCCCGCGCTCCTCGGCCTCCTTCCCGGAACCGCCCTGGGGCCCCATCGCCCTGGGAGCCGGGCTGGGGAGGGTGGGCCGGCCCCGGCCCCAGGCCCGCGCGGCGGGGGCTCCGCAGGCTGCGCGCAGAACTCCCCCCTCCGATCCCGGCGCCTGAATCCCCCGGGCCTGAGCCGCGCGCGGAGTCCGGCCCCGCGTGTTCGCGGGTCGCAAGTGGGTGCGAGCGCCTCGCGCCCTGGAGTCGCCTGGCCGTGGGCCTCTGGGCAGCGATTGGGCCCGGTTATGGGGACTGACGCCTGGGACCCCTTCTGGGATGGTCCCTTTCACTCCAAAGACCCGGGTGGGGGCGGTACCCAGCGGAGCAAGTCTTTCTTCCTATTAGCAAACCCAAGAAACAAAGGAGGAGGCTCTTCTGGGGAGATGGCAAGAAAGGCTCAAGACATCCCTTCCAGCACAGTTGAAAAATAATAGCTTAATATTAACTGCTTCTCATAAAAATATACTTTCACAGAGATACAGTTACAAGAAGAAAACCCTCATTTCATCCCTGTACTTTGCGCTCATCGCTGTTAGCTGCCTCAGTAATTTAATTGGAATGGAACGTGAGAAATGTGTCATTTTTGAAGAATTTATGCATCACTTCCTAGAAATCTCATTGTGTTAACTAGGAGCCTACTGCGTTCTGTTTAGAACCCATAATCACATTTTTATGTGTCTGTATTACGAGTTAATGTGACCTCCTGTCTTTAGCAGATAAAAAAGTGTTCTCTTGCCATAACATCTGCATCAAACTCCAGCTTTCATCAAATAAATGGAAACCCTGTTTTTCCAATGTTCTCCAAACTTACCAACTTTCTTAAGAGCAGGGAAAAGAAACGTGAATGGAAAAAGTGCCTACCAAATGAATAATTACACACCAAATTAAAACCCTGCATTAAACATAGTCGACAGCACATACTGCATTTTCAATCATGTTTATTGCTTACAAATTGCATTACAAAGAAATCTACTCTCTTTATTGGAGTGATTAAGCCAAGAGTGTTAGGACTGCAGAAATACCATTCTGGAAGATTAGATGCAGGCTGAAAACCCAGCTAGTTACATCGCAGTGGTAAGTGTATAATTTTGCTAAAGAACACGTTTAACACACAAATGAGGTTTGGGCTGTCATTATGGCATCATAAAAGAGTCAACTGAAAATTATATTTATTTATAAACACATTGCCTATAAAATGCACATATTTAATACAAAGGAAGCAGGCAACTCCATAATCAATATTTTAATTACTGAATTTTTTATTATGGCAGCACAATTCTGTATGATACTTGACGAATCTATAGTTTTCCTGTGCTCTCCTTCCCTTTATCATTTGAGCTAAAATCTTTCTTCCTGTTTTCCTTCTCTTCTAATTCTGGGGAGAGCAGGTTGGTGGGCGAGGGTAAGACCGCTTGCTTATGGCGCCACCTGCAGGACTCTATGAAAATGAATTTCAGTACTTCTGCAATATTCCACAGGGCTCTAGATGCGCAATTTTATTAAATTAATGTTTGTTTTAACATAGGAAGATGTTAACAATTTCAAGACAAATCCTGGAGTTTGAAAAGCATGTTGATGCTCCCAGACTATACTTAAATCCCAGAAATAAAATGGAATATTGATCACAGTTGAAACTTTGGGGCCTCTGAATATCCCAACTACACATAAAAAATTTGATTGAAGAATAATTTATCCTTGAAATGATGGAATGAAAGATACAATAATCCTGGTGTACCACTTGGTCCTTAGGCAGGCCTTGAAAGATGAAAAGCGCTTGGCAAGATAACAGCATTCGACACTGTAGTGATTGAACTACTTCTTAGATGCCGCATGTGGACAGGAGGCTGGGCACTGGAGTGGGACCAGCTCATTCTCCAAGCCTATATTTTACACCGTTTCTGTAGAAGGTTAAGTGCTCTTTGCAAAAGTTCAACAGACGGCCCCATCAGCATGTGTCTAAAAGGTTATTTCAGAAATTGGAAATTGACAATTATACACAGTTATTGGGATTAGCAAATGCTCCTTAGACTTAAAAGTGTCACTGGCTTTGATTTTCTTCAAGCCATGCTGAACTGATAATTATCAAGTAATTTAAAATTAAACCAACACAAAAATACCAAAAAGACTGGCCCAATGCTGGGTTCAGTATTTTAAACATAACACGTCACATAGTGCCTGGGCCATGTACTAACTGCCCGTGGGCTGTGGATTGGGTCTGGCAGTCCAGCTGTGACCATTTCATCCTGGCCCAGGGATGGTTGGTGTGGACAGAGGCCAACCTTCCCAGGACCGCTGGGGATGCTTTTCCAGAAGTTCTTCTCCACTAACTGACCCCCTTCCTCCTTCCCCTCCCCCTGCCCTACTTCCCTCTCCTCTTAATCTTGTCTTCTGCTTCTCTTTCCTCTCCTCCTCCTTTCCTTTCTCTTTCTTTCTTATCTGTGTGGAACTGTGCAAGTCCCTTAATTCGAGAACTTCCTAACACCTGTAGCATAGAGCACAGCCAGACACAGTCACTGAAACAACACATTTTTTGGCAGTTAGTTTATTTTTTTGCCTTCACAAAGCAAATGGCTAGCAGTAAATTCTACAAAACTGTGAATGAATTCCATCTCATCTGATGATTAAGATGGGCCCAAACAACCACACTGGTCATTGTTTATCCCACAATCAGGGCCATAATTCAGGGACAGTGTTCAGCACATTTCAACAACCACCAGAACGCAGGTGACTCAGAACTGATTTCTAGTGCTGACTTGTTCCTTACTAATTCTCTTGCAGGCTTGATGTCATGTTCCTGAGAAGCTGGGGGCAGGGTAAAGGACTCCTGACATCTTAGGAGGTTCAGCTATTGTCATGCGACTTTTGCACCTGGGTCTATGTGGACCAAGAGCACTAGGCTGGAGGTCTGGATACCATATTTCGTATGGTGTTGACTCACTGGAGTAGGGTGAAGGGAATACTCGTCGCAGAAATCACATGATTGTCTATAGGACGCTGTGATGAGAGCAATGGCTAGGGAAGCTTCACAGTGTGCAAACTGCCACCTGCCCTGGGATACGGGAGCCCACATTCAACACAGAGAGGCAGCCAGAGAGAAAGAACGTGGCCAGGATGGCAGCCCTTCCTTCCCATGCCTCCCTGATGTGCCCAGTTCTCCAGCAGCCCTGCGAGGATTTGTCCTTCTTCCCTCGGCTGTGGGCTCCCTGAGGAGGAGACACCCGTCAAGTCTGTCTCGTTGATGGTGGGGCCCCAGCCCCGAGCACTGGGCTCCACCCACATGCTCAGACCTGCAGAACTGGGGCCCACTCCAGACCTTTAGAGTCTGAATCTACATTTCAACACGATCCCTTTAGGGCTGGAGAAGACCTGCCTTATATCGGACATCTCACTGATTCCTAACTGAGTGGGAGGGGGCAGATACTTTCACTTCCCAGGTAAGCGAACTGAGCCAGTTTCAGCTAAGTAACTGTTCTTGTTGCTCCTTGAGGGATCCTGGCTCTGAACCCCTCTCCAGGGTGTTACCTTGGGCTGCACCCACCTTCCGGTATACTGCATCCCTTTCCAGGACAAAGCCATCTTCCTCGAGTCCCATTGTGACCGCACCTGCTACCTGCTCTGTGGCTCCTCATAGACTGTCCAGTGAACTTCAGAATCCTCGGGCGGGAGGCCAAGGCCCTCCTGAGCTGCCCCCCACACTCCCCATCCCTGCCTCCTTCCAGCTGCCAAAGTATGGGGACCTTCCCCTCCAGGAGGATGAATCACTGCCCCTCCCCTGAGCCTTGCAATTTCCTGCACCCTTGCCTTTGTTCAAGTTTTCCTCTGGATACAGTGGGGACCCCTGAAAGTCCACGCAGGAGGGGCTTGGGGAGAGTCGTGTGCCTGGGTGGGGGCATAGTTGTGTCGAAGCTGTGTTTACATAGCCCTTTTGTAGGACAGGTCAATTGTCTGTCTCAAAGGGTGAGTGTGGGTGGCTCAGCTGGCGCTGGGGATGGTGTCCCTCCCTTGGCAGATCCACTGTGTTGAAATCTGACTATCCCCAAGGAGCAGCCTGGCTTCCTCCTTCGTGACACTCACCCTCACTGGGTGGCCTTGCATGGGCCCCTTTCACTCCCACAGTGGGCTTCACTCGTGGTGCACACAACATCCTGCCTCGTACCACAGTTGTTGGCTGGGGTCTGAGCTCCCCTTCTTGCACCAATGGGAGGATGTGCCTGTCCCCTCTGAGGCTCATCCTGGCAGCACCTTGCACTGGAAAAAAGGGAGCCGCTGCTGAGAGCTCCTGCCACATGGCATATTAACAGAGAATCTGATGTCTAGCAGAGCCAACAGATCGGGAGACGACTGCCACTGAAAAGGTAGTTTATCACTCACTGGTCCCAAGAGGAGGGGCATGCCATGCCACAGGGGGCACACGGGAACCACCAGCATTGACCAGGAGGTGGGGGAGGAAGGACAAGGCAGGATAAGGCTTAGGCTTGGCCAGTTTGAATCATGTCAGCAGGCTTTGGGGCACAGGGCTGTCCCAAGTTGCCTGGCACCTGGCTCTGGGATGCACAGTGATCTGGAGCGTGACAGCCGGGTGGAAGAGCTGGCTGGGGTGTGGGCTCCTCTGGACTGGTTGGTTTACATTTGCAAAGCATGCCCTGTGTCGGGTTGTTTACTGCCTCTAAGAATTGGGTAGCTCGGGGAGGGGCAGTCCCTCCAGGGCCAGCAGGGCCCCAGATAGCAAAGCGTCAGATTGCGACGGCAAGAGGCAAGGTTACTGCAGTCCGGGCCATGCAGAATATCTCTCTGCCACGTGACGCTCAGGTGGAGCTGACGGCACCCTCCACCAGCCTGTGTCTGTTCCTGGCATCTGGCTCACTGGCGAGGGTGTCAGACAGAAGCTGACTGGTACAGGAAGGGAATGCCCAGCCCACCACCCCACCCGTGCCTCCCGGGGAGCTCTAGACTGTCATGTGCTCGGAAGCACAGCGGGCCCTGGGAAGGAGGCGCCCGTGCTGTGGACCAGGCGTCCTCTCCACATGCAGGCCCCGCACGCTCTGGGCACAGAGGCTCCCCAGGTGGCTTGTCCCCAGGAGCGGCGAGGGGCTTCTCTGTGGGCAGAAGGCCTGAAGGCTTGGATAAATATGTACCCAGCAGGGCCTCGAATAATGTCATTTCTTTCAACATCATTTCGTTATCACGATGATGAGAAATAAAATCGATTCCTGAGCCAGCCAATGAATCTGCTTCCCTGAAAGTGTTTCTGCAGAATTTTTTTAAAAGCTGGTAATCGTAAAGCCATGTTATGGGCCTTGAGGACACTGAAGTCGATAAGGTCCCTGACGATGGCTTTAACAACAGCAAAAATCGAGTCCTGGCCAGGGACACTGTCTCTCCAGTATCTCCCACCCCCGAAGCCGTGCATGATGTGGACTGGCGTGTCTACGCGGTCCGGTCTGAGTGGGGGTGTGCGTGAGTGTGCCCTGCGACGGAACAGCGTCCTGTCGGCGGGAGGGCTCCCACCTTGTGCCCTGAGCTGTGGGGATAGGCTCTAGCCACCCACAGCCCCGAAGTGGGATAAGAGGGTTGGAAAATAAATGAATGAATGAATATAAATTATTGTAAAATAAAAATTCCTAAAGCATATGAGAGTCATCCAAACGCACGACAACACGCGCTGCAGTATGACAGTGCATTGTCTGTTTTTGGGCGTGTGGCGGTAGGGGGTGCTTCCAACAAGGTTCCCTTTGCCAACATTTATTCCTTGATTTAACCCACGGCCACCGTGGCCATCGTCACTCACCAATGCACTGAAAATTGGGCAAGTAAGTTTACTTGTTATTAGTCTTTCTTAAATGCATGTGTAGCTCACATCCATTTCAAGGTTTACTACCAGAAGTGTTTTGAGTCTCTGTTTGTAAGTTTGGCCAGATGGCTCTGTGACCAGAAATATGCTGCAGGAGCTTAACTCCGGTTTATAAAGTCAGTTAGCCTATGGTGAAGCTGTTTTGCTTAAAGCCGCAGTTTCAAAGAACCTATCGATGGTGACGAAGAGGCCTTACTGTGCCTTTTAGTTCAACCTTCGTCAAAACACACTTTCAAGACCAAGCACCCTGGTAGTCCGGTTTCACAGGACCCTCGCATGCAACCTGGGAGGCAGAAAAAACTTTTATGACCAGTTCCACTTCCACGTGCATCTGAAGCCCGGAGAGGTTGGTGCTTCCGCCAGGCCCACAGGAGCGCGAGGGGGATGGGAGGCCCCACCCTCGTCCGTCCACACCCACTGCTCGCTCCTCCGCACGCAGCCTCCACGGACGGGCAGAGAGGAGAGCAAAAGCCGTGGCTGCTGCGTTCTGGTTTTCAGTGCAAGACACCTTCTGGCTCCAAAAGTAGATAACTCTGCAGGGACTTCGGCAAGGGCAACAGAGGTATGAGGTCACAGCACCGCTTGCCAAACAGTTTGCGAAGGGCGCAGCGGCAGAGGTGCTGCAGGCAGCGTGGGGCGTGGGCCAAGGCGAACAGGGACTGGTAGAAAGGCTCGTGCATCTGGAAGGGAAGGCAGGTGGGGTACAGTCTGTGCGTGTGGAGCCAACACGCATTACCTTCCCGGCCCGCCACTGCCCGGACGATCCGTCCTTCCCACGGCTACCTGGTCGCACTAGCCGCACTGGGGAGAGAAGCACTGTTCTGGGGCAACTGTCCTCCACCAAAAGGGTCTGTGACTTTTCTAAAGCTCAGTTCCTGCCAGGTGGGAGGGGACTCTGTTTGGGGTCACTTCAGGTAGCACAGGTAGTGTCCTGGGATCCCACTTTGCTCCAACCCGTTTGCACAACAGCCCTGTAGCTGCAGGGGTGGCCAGATCATGGCTCAAGTCAATGAAACAGGAGGGGAAATTTTTCTAGAAGCTTCTGGAAAAAAGTGCTTTCACTCCTTTTTAATGGACAGTCACTGTGGACTTTGTCATGTGTAGACGTAATGCCCACAGCTGCCGTGGGCAGATCTTGAGCCAGGAGAAGAGGATGGTACACAAGGACCAGGCTGGTGTGTCCTGAAATGGAGCCAGAACCATGGACTCGGGGGGCTCCGACGCCCACCTTTCTATGGACACCGGCTGGGGAGCCCTGACCTTCCTCAGGCCAGTTTGGGGCAGGTTTCTGCTCCCTGCCACTGACAGCACCCCAACTATAGTGACGGGCTCCCAGATGGGTGACGACTGAGGCTCCTATGCAAATAGGCCCCAGCTTCCCTGTCTCCTTCCCTCCTCAGATGTTTCATTCTTACCCGGGATCAGCAGTTTCCTCACCTGAAATACTTCTTCCGGGATCACCTCCCTCCAGGACTCCGACACGCGCAGCTGAGGGTAGGAGTTGAAGAGAACCTCAATGACCGCCGGGGATGGGGCACAGGTCTTCAGCACCTGGTTGGAAGAGGCCAAGGACGGCGTCGGGTGACTGGGTTTTTGGGTGCAAGTGAGGAAGGGTGGGCAGAGGTGGGGGTCTGTACTCTCTAGCCGGGTGACCTCACCGTGCCCAAGTCGCCCAGGGCACAGCGACAGCCACGGCATCACAGGGTTGCCGCAGGGGTCAAATGAGTTCACGCACAAAAGGACACAGGGAACAGCTCTGCAAGGGGACCCTTCTTGTCACCACGGTGGCTCCTGTGAAAAGTCTGGGCAAAGTGCTCCAGCCGTCTAGCTCCTGGGCAGGGGGAGGGCTGGGCAGCCCTCTTTGCGCCCCGAGGGCTGATCAGGGAAAAGGAAAGAAGTTCTGCTGGGAGGAGGTCTGGCCCGAGGATGGTGTTCCCAATTTCTTACCTCAATTTTCTAATATGTCAGGAAATTGAGACTTGGGGGGAAAGAATTGTTTTGCTGTTGAATTTCCTCTTGACTTGGTCTTTACATTTTATTTTTGCAGTCCCCACTGGCAAAGATTCCAATTTTCTTTTATTTTTTTAGAGACAGGGTCTTGCTGTCACCCTGGCTGGAGTACACTGGCACAATCATAGCTCACTGTAGCCTCAAACTCCTGGGCTCCAGTGATCCTCCTGCCTTAGTCTCCTCCGGAGTAGCTGGGACTATAGGCATGAGCCACCACACCCCAGCTAACTTTTTCTATTTTTTGTAGAGATGAGGTCTCCTATGTTGCCCAGAGACCTGTTTGTCCTGGGCTGGTCTCAAACTCCTGGCTTCAAGTGATCCTCCCGCCTTGGCCTCCCAAAGTGCTGAGATTATACGTGTGAGGCACTGTGCCCCGCCTGATTCCTATTTTCTTATTTGCAAATTTATAATTCAAGTCTATCAGCTTCATAATAAAGATGGGAACACTATTTGCTTTTGTAAAAAACAAAAGAAAACAAACCTTTTGAATTGTGGAGAAATGTGAACACGCACAAAAGTAAACTGAATAGCACGATAAACCCCCACGAGCCGATCATCAACCCGTAGGCAACCCTGCCACATCCACTCCCCCAATATTATTTTGAAGCAAATTCCACGTATCCTATAGTTTCATCTGCAAATAGTTCAGTGCATCTCTTATAGGACCTTTAGAAGAAATATAAAGACAATATCATTATAACACCTGAGAAATTAATAATAGTTGCTAAATATATCTAATATAGAGTCAGGGTTTAAATTCACAAATTTCTCTTAAATGCCAGTATATTAAGAAAATATTTTGTTTGTTTGAATAACAATCCGGATAAGCTGACACAGTGGGATTGGCTGATACGACGGAGTTTTAGGTTTCTCTTTTTTGTTTCACGTGACTGATGTGTTGTAGAAACGGGGCTGTTTGTCCTGTAGAGTTCTCCCTGGTGGGGTTCTGCTGATCGGTCCCTGTGGGGTTTGTGAACATGCTGCTCTCCCGCTGTTTCTGCAAATTTGTGGTGAGATTTAGAAGCTTGACCAAATTCAGATTTCATTTTAGAGAGGGGCAGGGCAACTTCATAGCGATTTTTTTTTTTTTTTTGAGACAAGGTGTTGCTGGCGTGCAGTGGCACCATCATAGCTCACTGCAGCCTCCAATTCGTGGGCTCAAGCGATCCTCCCACTTCAGCCTCCCAAAGTGCCAGGATTATAGGAGTGAGCCACCGTGCCCAGCCTCTTTTTTTAAGTCTAACATTTGCCAAGTGTTATAAAATTGTTTTTCCTATTTCTTGGTTGAGAGAGCTGAAGTTATGGCAAATTTCTGAGACCAGCCACCATGTATCTATTGCAGACGATGGCCACGGCCAGCAGGGAGCCGGGCTCTCCGAACACGAAGTCACAGGGAAGGAGGTATTGAAACCACTCGTACCACGAGCCGCTCACTGTACCACGCGCCTCCCTGCTTCACAGTTTCAGATCGAAAACCCCTTTAAAATACAGAAAGACAAAATTAAAAAAATCATATTTTTGTTCAGAGATAACCACTATTAACATTTTGTGTATGCTGACGTGTTATGCATTTAGACAAAAAATTAATGTCCAGTACATAACAAAATGGGAGAATGCTTTGCAAATAATTTTGAAACTTGATCTTTTTTCCACTCAAAATAGATTGTGAACAATTAAAAAAATGAGCATTTTGAGCGAGGTGGAAAAAAAAATGAAAGAAATGAGCATTTCAAGATATTTTAGTGGATATATAATACTTTATGAAGGTGTCATAATGTGTTCAATGAATTAACTATTATAAGTTGCCTTGGTATTTTTCGATATAACAATGGACTTTGAATATAATCCTATCTCCTTCTGCCCCCAACCACTCTTATTTAAATATCTACTTGAATTCCTGGAAATAGAATCACAAGGTCAAATAGTTTATACATTTTAAAGCTTTTAAAACATACCACCAAACCGTATGTGCATGAATTGGTGTACTTTGAATGACTGAGTATGAGAGTGCCTCTCTCTCCCCACCCAAAATATCTCACTAATTATTTAAATTTGATAGGTATGATATAGAATATTTACTTTTGTTTTAGCTTACCATTGTTTTTCTTCCTTTGTGAACTGCTAAATTATATCTTTTGCTCATTTTTCTATTAGTGTGTTCATTTTTTTTTACTGATTTATAAGTATACTTTATTTATTACATTTATTTTTCAGGTAGAGAATCATTTTGCAAATAACGCTATTTTATTCTCCTCAATTTTCATATTTCTTATCTTATTACATTAGAGCTTTTAAGTTCAATGTTAAATAACAACATTAATAGCAAGCATAATCATCCTATTCCTAATTTTAGTAGGATTGTCTCTAATGTTTTGCCATAAATATAATCTTGGATATTATTAATAGTTTCAGGTAGATACTCTGTCCTATGTCAAAGAAATATCCTTTAATTCCTAGGTTACTACAAAGTTTAGGATTTGATTTTATTTTTTGCCTTTTTCCAACCTAGTTGACACAAAGAGATTTTCCAATATTGACCCATTTTTGCCTTCATAAAACAGACCCTGTTTGGCTATTCTTCTGTATATAACTTACATATTGTAAATTTGAAAAATATAAAAAATATAATTATTATACCATTATATATGATAGATATATTATATATACCATGCAAATACTATGTAATTATTATATATAATATAATGCCAGATTCAATTTGCTAAGATTTTTGCAGCTCTTTTAATAATTAAATTTGGCTTATAGTTTTATTTTTTTTTGAGCTATTTTTGTCAAGTTTTAATATCACTTTATGTTAACTTAGTAAAACTATCTGAGAAAATTTCTCTTTTTTTAATACTTGGGAAGAATGACTTTTTTTAAGAGAAGGGGTCTGGCTATGTTGCCCAGGCTGGGGTACAGTGGCTAATTCACAAGCGTGATCATCATAGCTCACTGTCACCTCGAATTTGTGGGCTCAAGTGATCCTCCTGCCTCAGCCTTCTGGGCAGCTGGGACTTCAGGCATGTGCTGCTGTACCTGCCTACTAGGGAGGATTTAAAAAAGCAGATAGTTATTGGAAATGAGAAGGCACAACAGATCTTGCATTTGACATTGTCTAAGCCTGGCATTTAGTTACAGGTAATAACTTGATATTTTCAATTTCTTTTATGGTTATTGGCATATTGTTTTGATTTCTTCTTGAATCGATTTTGTTAATCTATATTTTCCTGGAAAACAATCTTCATTATAAAGGAATTTAGCATTGCATATGTATCAATAATGGTCCAATAGGAAATAGATGGCAAGTTCAACATAGGATTATTCCAGAAGTGTTTACTGATACAGGGCCTATTTAACCGGGTGTGTGTGCAGGGGGACCGACAAGGGTCAGGGCAGTAACGGGAAGCTGGTGGCAGAGCGATCACCACTGCTGGACCTGAAGGGTGAGTCAGGTGGGCTGTCTCACCAGATGCAGCAACTCTTTTTTTTTTTTTTTTGAGACAGAGCCTCACTCTGTTCCCTGGGTTAGAGTGCCGTGGCATCAGCCTAGCTCACAGCAACCTCAAACTCCTGGCCTCCAGTGATCCTTCTGCCTCAGCCTCCCGAGTAGCTGCGACTACAGGCGTGCACCACCATGCCCGGCTAATTTTTTCTATATATTTTTAGTTGGCCGATTAATTTCTTTCTATTTTAGGTAGAGATGGGGTCTCACTCTTGCTCAGGCTGGTTTCGAACTCCTGACCTTGAGTGATCCGCCCACCTCGGCCTCCCAGAGTGCTAGGATTACAGGTGTGAGCCACCGCACCCGGCCACATGTTCATCTTCTTATAAGGACACCAGTCGTGTAAGATTAAGGATTCACTCCACCCTAGTATGACCTCCTTTTAACTAATTAAATCTGCAATGACTCTATTTCCCATTAAAGTCACATTCTGAGGTACTGGAAGTGAGTATGTCAACATATCTTTTGGGGGTACACAATTCGGCCTATATTAGTCAATACGGTATTACTAAAAATAATTTGTCCAAGCATTTCAAGAAGAAAAGGCATGTGTGCTTGTATACTCTTATTAACTACATACTTCCCAGTATGTTTAGCTGGCATTTATATTTCAAATGATATTAGTGATATTCTAGCCAATTTAATTTCAGGAAATTAGAATTGTAGCCATAGAATAATATAGCAAATATTATACTAAATAATACTATGTAATAGTGTACCACATTTCAATCAAAATGTGTATGATTTGCTTTGCTATAGGAGTTTTAAACACTGTATGACACAAGAAATTATCAATTCAAAGATAGTCACATAATTGTTTCAAACACCAAATTTTATTTTGTTTTGTAAGAAGTAATATCTTGAATAATGCTATCACTTAAATGACTACATTTCAAAAGGAGTCAAAGTATATCTTTTCTTTGTTCTTTTTTCTGAATGGCTGTAAAATATTACTTTGTTTACTGTCAGTCCTGCATTGTCTTATTATGCTATTACATGACATGACTTATTAAATAAATGTATATTTAATGCAGTGCAGCTTTAGCATGAAAAAAGATGGGTGTATCTTTCAAAAGAGATTCAGCATCAAATAAAAAGGAATTTAGTTCTGTATAAAAATGCACATTCATGATGCTAATATGATATTTGATTCATTAAAATTTCTAGAAGATGAATGAATGATTTAAAAGGTGAAAGTTGCTTTAAAATGAAAATATCATATGATAGTCTATCATAAATACTTACAGGGTATATTCTCATACAGAATGTAAATATAAGAAGAGAATCACTGAATTGAGTAAAAGTCTGAATGTGTTGGTTAAATTCTCTTAATGTTCATACAAATATGATCCTTTTCTTTCAGTCTTGGAAGGCAGAGCTCACTGGTCTAATTTTCAAATAAGTCACAAAGATCACAATCAGTGTGCCTCCCTATGTAAAGAAGTGGAAAATATTGTTTTTCCTTTTTACGTTTGTTTGAAGTAGACCAATATTTATTGGACAAGCCTTATAATATATTATAATTAATCAGTTTATTTAATTCTCAAGATAAGTAAACATCTCAAATTATTCTATTATGAAAATTTTCATTGGCTCTTATATCTGAAAGAAATAGATCAATTGTATTGTAGCCTGATTCATAAATAGAAAATAATTTATCACCGAGTCAAAAGAGATATGGCTTTAAAGTAATAAAATACACTGTTAAAAATTCTATTTAATAATTCTGTGCATACAATAAAAGTGAAAAAAGAGTCCTTTTTTGGCTTGATGTTGATAATATTGACTGAATGAGAGTACACTGGGAGAACACCAGGTTTATGATGAAATTGTGAGTCTGATTTTGGACATGGTTGAGTCATTCATTATCCATTCTTTTTTTTTTCTTTTATTTCAGCATATTATGGGGGTACAAATATTACTATTATGTATATTGCCCATATCCCTCTCCCCCCTCAAGGCAAAGCCTCAAGCATGACCATCCCCCATACGTTGCACATCTCACTCATTATGTTTGTAAATACCCATCCCCTCCTCCCCCCTCCCAACACCCGACAAATGTTATTCCTACATGTCCACTTAGGTGTTGATCCGTTAATACCAATTTGCTGGTGAGTACATGTGGTGCTTGTTTTTCCATTCTTGAGATACTTCACTTAGTAGAATGGGTTCCAGCTGTATTCAGGAGTATAGATGAGGTGCTATATCACCATTGTTTCTTAAAGCCGAATAGTACTCCATGGCATACATATACCATGCTTAAGATGGAGTCATAAAATTGTAATAATTTAGTCATTATTTTAATAATTTTTTAAGTCAACAGCTATCTATTAGGCACCTACATATTACAAGTATCAACAATAAACATAAAATAAAATGAAGCCATGATTTTTGACCTCATGTCTAAGAGTTTAACAGTGGAAAAAGAAATTATATGTGAATTAAGCCAATGACAAGAGCAATGAAAGAAAGCTATATAGAGTATGAGAACATTAAACAAAGGACTAGAGATAAACAGGGAGGCTTGAGAAGAGCTTTCATTAGTAAAATTAGGCTAAGATGTCAGAGAAGACATATATGGAAAGATGGAATCCTCAAACATTAATCAGGTCACACACTGCGGAAAAGAAAACAAGAAGACCTATGATGGAGCCTTGTGAAACTCAAATATTTAATGGTCCAATTAAGTTTGTTGAACCAGAAAATGAGATAGAAAAAAAAATGGATGGGAGGAAGATATGCCATGTAATCTGATAAGGAAGACTATTTCTAAAGAAGAGGGCTATTAAAGAAGACAGTTTCTGAATCTACTATGAGGTCAAGTAAGAGGAGGAGGTCATTTCCATTCATTTAGAAACATGACAGCAATTAATGAGTGGTTTTCTTGGACTGTAGCAAGCAAAAACCAGATTAAAATTTATTGAGAAATGAATGGAAATAGAATGGAGACAGCAGAGAAGCAGATGGCCTTAAATGGTATTTAGAAGGTAAAAAAATCACTAGATTTTATGATTCATTTTCTTTGTGATGGAAAGACAAAAACATACAAATGACTTCTAGATTTCTGACTTTCTGCTGTTAACATTCTCTGAGAGAGGACTAGGTTTTAGGAGAAAATGATGACTCTGGTTTTGGATATGTTTAAGTCGTGCAAGTGGTGATCACCTCAATAAGCCACTGGACATGCTGTTTTATGCTCAAAAAGAAGTCTGACTGGGAATATTTTTTTGGAAAACTTAATACACAGATGCTAACTGAAACCAAACAATATTGATGAGAGAGGACTGCATGGCTCAAAGCCATGTAATATAGTGGCAGAAATTTTATTTTCAGCCAATGGGAATTATTCAGTTGTGGAAAGGAGTAAAATCAAAGAAGAAATTTGGCAATTCATAGCTGAAAAGATGAGTGGATGGAAAAATAGCATAAGTAGAGTTATTGGCCTTAAGCAAAAGAAGCTATTTTTTAATAGATTGATATGTTTTGTAGCAGCAGGCAATTGAGGCAAAATTCTCCTGATACCTTCCATTTTCTTGAATTAAGATAAAAATTTATCTGCTGAGACTGAGCTGAGCATTGAACAATGGGAGATTGGGAGAGGGTGGACTATCTTCTATTAAATATATACTAAGAACTGTGGTAGACACTATGGAGAAGTATAAAGAATTAAAAATATTTGTCCCTTTGTCCTTCAGAAACTTTAGTTTAAGAAATATAAACACTTATCACTCTTCTAGAGAAAAAAATCATACACCAATTCAGCAGAGAAGTTGAATAGTTTGGTTTGGGTAAGAGAAGACTACAGAATGTGGGGGATGAATGTATTTTGTTGTTGCTGTTTTGCTAGAAAACCTTATAAGCAAATAGATATAATAGATAAATCTATGACTCTGATAGCAAACATAACATGCAGCCTGAATGGAAGAATGGAATATGGGCTTATTTTTGAATTAAAAAAAGAAGAAGTTTGAATGGGACTTGAATGTGAAAGGCTTCAAAACTTGACACCACATTTTACTTCAAATAAGAAATCTATTTTTGATTAGTAAACATAAGGAAATGATGTTTAATGAAAATTAGTCTAAAAATAGCTTGAACAATACTTTGGATTATGGAGGAACAGACGTTAAGGAAATACATGGACTCCTGTTATAGTGATCAACATGTAACATAATGTTTGTTTGTATTGTAGGTGTAGTGGGGAGGATAGTCAGATTTTGAACTTAAAAGATATTATGAAGCATCTGCCAAAGTTTTGAAATACTTTTTTGGAAATTTTACTGTCTGGACGTTGTGATCTTGTGAAAATTGTTTTGTTTTTCTGTTGAGTTACAAAAGGGAACAGAATGAGATGACCTTCATTCAGAAGGTTACTGAACCATCTGTCTAACTAAGCTGCTGGTTTGTATTGCTCTAACTTATGGCAATGAGCTTTGTTTTATATCCTGAAAATTTGAGGGTGAACAAAGTTTATTCTGCTGCATGAGAGAGAATGTTCAGGACAATTTTTTTAGCACCTCCTTCATTAATGAAGCAACACTAATTTTTTTTTTTTTGGAAGGGATGCTAAGCTCTTTTTCTGAAAACCATGTAAAAATAATGATTGTTTTCATCAAAATCCTCTCCTCCCAGTTTAGGGTTCTAATTTGTTTATATTCTAATTGTTTTAAGTCTCAGACCTTAAGGGCTGTACTCAGCTTGGCATAGGAAAAAACAAACAAAAATATTCTAGAGCATCTGTTTCCAAAAATTAGGCTGAAAATCAAGACTAAATTATATTTTTATTTTGCTCTATTGAGCTGTTTTCTTATTCCTTTTTTCCTCAGTTTATTGGATTGTGTGTTGTTATAATAGGTTGTAAACTGAGTTATCCATCACAGAACTACCTGAAATTACATAGGAATATTCCTAGCATACATTTCCTACATAGCCATCTCAGAGTTGTTAAATTAAAAACAAAACAAAATAATTTTTTATAACTATTTAAAGCATGATACATATTTTAACACATTGGAATAATGTAATGTTTCCATGTCACAGCCCTGCCGTGTTTGAAGTGTTGCCCTAGTTCTTGGGCTCCAGGCTTGGAATAATCACAAGACTTGGCCCACTTGATGGAGAGAGATGACAGACACTTAGCAAGTATGTGTGAAGAATTTATTGTAAGCAAAGTTTAAGGGTGTAAAGTGAAAGTACATTTCCTAAGGGAAAATGGGTTTGTCTCCACAAGTGGAAAAGACACTGTCTTCTTCTATATTTTCCTTTTTATATGCTTGTAGTTTAGGTAAAGGTTAGTTATAATTTGTAACTATACATCACTGTTTTGGAGACTTAATTCTTTCCAGGTATGGGCATGACTTAAAGGTTATGTTCCAGACATTCCTTTCTCCTATATGTGTGATGGGAAAAGTCATTGTTTATGGTGTTTTTCTATTTTCTGATTGGTGGTCACTGTTCCATGGTCTAATTACCTAATTCTTTAAGACTGAAATAACTGCTTCCCTGGTTATTTTTCTGTAACTATTTTTTTCGTATTGTTGTTCTTTATCTGCTCTCTCCTTCTTGTTTTTCTACTCCTATCATTCTGTTACCTCTTGTTTTTCTGTCCCTAACACCAATGTGGTTCCAAAATATTTATCTGTTGGAGGAGCTCAGGAAATTTCCCCGCAAAATAAGGCTCCTTGGTATAGACAGTATTTTGAATTTCAAGCCCCTAGAGATCATCAAAGCATCAGATGGGGTTTTCTCTCTATCTGCTGATCAAAGGGGGCAACTGACTTCCCTTCCTCTCCCTGTTATCTCAGTGTATTGCAGGACAGAGATCAAAAATGAAACCAGACCAGGCCTAAGTCATTTAAAACATAATACCTGTATCACAGGTTAATTTACAAGTCAAGCTACGGTATTTCCCCCATCCATTCATCCTCCCTAACAACCATTTATTGCCTCTAAACAGAATACCTATACTCCTCATTTTCCACCCTCTCCTCTAAAAGGTGTATATAAAAATATCTGAACCCCATTGGGATATTGGGTAATCACTCTGTGATTCTCTCCATGTGTAGAATCAAAGTCTGAAATGTCGGTTGTTGGTGTGCCATGGCCTGTTTGCAAGACGAGGGATGAACACAAAACACAAAGAAACACACAAAGAAAGACACAGACACACATAAAGACAGTACAAGACTGCAGCACTGTAAGCACCAGTCATTTTATTTTTGTACCCTAAAAAATCAAAATTACTTCCTTATACGTGACCACCCAGGCAATGCAGCAACAGCCATAAATTCTGGAACAGGTAGCCTAAGGACACAGATGTCCCATGACTCGGGGTCTTAATGCAGTTGCTCAAGGCGATGGCCATAAGCCAGAGTTTGAGCTAAGCACAGATAAACAATGCAGCCACAAAGGGAAACTTTCCATTCCCATCCCTTTCGGCCTGGCCTCCTGC
>CAUYPO010070316.1:0-34673 GCA_963574435.1 Cheirogaleus major
GCCCCGAGGGAGTTGGGAGCCTGGTGCCGCGTCCGCTACAGGCTCACCGCTCAGTGGCGGCGGCCGTCTCTGGACTGGTGTCCACAGGTCTCTCCAACCGCTGGGGAGCCCGCCAGCAGTCTGGGATGCAAGGGAGGGGGAAGTTAACCGCTCCACCTACCCTTGCTGCTGGTCTCCCCACTGCTCGCTCCGGAGGTCTCTCCTTCCAGTTCTCCTCCGCCACCTCCTCTCGTGGAGTCTCCCGTAGTCTCCGGCACTCCTCCTTCCGACCCCCGTCCGATGTATGGTCGTTTACTTGCTTCTTTCTTCTGATATCTTCTAGAAGCTGTCTTTTCTGCAGAGACGCTCTATCTGGCGGTGTTTCTAGTCCGCCATCTTGCTCCGCCTCCTGTACACATTTATTTTACTGCAGAAATTTAACTTGTCATTAACTATTTCTTTTTTGTTCCTTTTTTTTTTTGAAGTGGTTTCAGTGGCAAGTCAATCAGATGGAGGAGGTAAATATAACATTTCTTAATTGTTAATTACATTAATATTTTAACTTATTTGAAAACCAATTTCAAGTATGCATAAGTTAAAAATTTTTAAATAACTGTTGGTCATAAAGTAATCTTTTGATTTAGTTGGAGAAGGAATAAGTGAATGGAATAAAATTTTTCTTATTGATATACATGCTATATTCCTGCATATATCTGGTATACTTCAAGTTTGAATGACACATTCTTTCTCCTAAAATTGAATAATGGGAACTAACTTATTATTTTTTCATAATTTATATAAGAGTAACTGACAAGAGAGAATTTATCAATTAAAAAATTTCTGTTATATTTAAAAATCATGTAAAATGTGATATATATGTATAGACATAAAATTATATATTGATTTTCTCTAAATTTAATGTGTTATTTTAATGTTGTTCCTTTGTACTTTTGATTTTCAGGTACTTTACCACCAGTTTGAGAAGTACTGGTTTCTGTCCTTAGAGAGTTTTAATTCTATTCTGGAAAAGACTTTATATGTGCTATTAGTATAGCAGAATGATTTCCAGGGTAGTGATGTACAGAAATGTTTTAGTTCTCCCTTGGTCACGCTTATGGTACAATCCAATTAAATACGCTTGAAGCCCAGGCTTTTCAAAGAAAAGAGGCTGATTTACTTGGGATACAAAATTAAAGGTGAAGGTAGAAACTGCAACTATATCCTAGTACCTTCTAATTATTTTACCTCTGGCCTCAGAGTAGAAGACTTTCATGGTCTGTACACTCTTTGCTTTAGGATAGATATGATTGACATTGGAAAAGTGTTAGTGGGTCTTCTTTGACTATGGCATAATGGTCTTTATCTTTCCAGAGAAGTAGGGTTGGGATGAAGTCTACTATTCCTCTACCCTTTTGTAAAATGTGTACTTCTTTGAAACTTGGGAAATTCAGCTTGTCTTCTGCCTTCTTACTTTCATCTATCAACCTCTTTTTATTGTTTTATTCATGAATTTGCCTTACTCTTTTCTTTTTACACCCAGTCTTGTCAATGTACACGACCTAGCCAAAACCCTGGCCTCTGAGTTCCTTGACTTCCTCATTTCCAAAGATCCAGTGTTCTTTATCATTGGCCTTCACTTCCAGTCACACTCTGGACCTGTCATTAACCAAATTGCTTTTTTTTTAAATCCCCAATTCAGACAACTTATTCTTGGACTATAAATTTCTATCTTTCCCATTATTACTTTAAATACCTCTCTTTGACTTCATCAAGACCTCCAGTTCATTCATTCCCTCTACCTTCTTGCAATCTTTTTATTATTAATCCTTCTATTTAGCTTGGAGACTGTGTACTTCACCATAGTGAATTTTTTAACTACCTAATGTCCCTTATCTCTTTCTTTTTTCATTGCACCAGTCTTGTATACAAAATTTAACCCTGAATAAATGCAATTATTTACTTTCTCTGGACCTATAGGTTAGCTGTGAAACATTGCCGAGAAAATATTAATAACACAGTGAGTCAGACACGATTACTCCAAATACTACCTGGCAATTCTATTGCACTTCTGAAAAAATTTCAGCTTTTGCCAGCTACTATCTATGGTCCACTCCCTCTGTCCCATTTTTGTCTTCACTGTCATCTAATCGCTTAGAATGCTCTAAATGCAAGCCATTGGTTGGGGCTCCTTCAATTCCTGCCACCATACAAAATATTTATGTCTATACTCAGTTTCTCTTCCTTTTTTCGAATTAAAACAGAGTTATTGTTCCTCCTAATACTTAAGACTGATTCCTTCACTTCTGTTTTGGATCCCATCTCCTCTTACCTTCTCAAGAACTTTGATTAATCATTCTCTCTTGTATATTCAACCTCTCTCATTCAGTTGTATCCTTTCTTTTAGTTTTTAAATATGCTCATCCATCTCTCATTTGATGCCACATTTCCCTCCAGTTTTAGGCCTTTCATTAACCAATTAAAAAAATTATTTTGTACACAAATTTACTCACATTAGGGAAACAGTCAGTAAATTATTGTCAGGGAATAAAGGCAAAAAAGATTTATAAGTGACTGGAGAGAAGAATATTGCAGATGGTCTTTGAACCACTAAACTAGTTTTGCTTTTTTAAAAAAGTGTTATTCAATTGATAAACTGACACCTAGCAAAGAGGTTAATCTAGGCATTTTTTTCTTTAAGAGCCAACTAAGGGTATCAAGTAAAACAATTTGAGTTGTTTATGGATTTTCTATTAATATAAAACCTTAAGAGTTTAGCTGTGGAGCATATGTTTCAGGTTCGGAGCCAAATTTATATTAATTTACTACACACTATGTTTTACTTCCCAAGCAGTTCTTAACCTACCCAGACTAAATTCTGTCTCCATAGCCAGGAAAGCATTCTCTCCATATGGTTCCTCATAATTTGTATGTAGTTAAATTCAACAGACATTTTTCTTTACCTCAGCCGCAGCTAACATTATTTATTGCTCCTTGGTTTTTGAAACACATTTCCTTTGACTTCTGTGAATTACACTCTCCTGGCTATTGTTTTACCTCTTTGGCTGTCTCCTTTTCAGAGTCACCTCCTTTACTCCACCAGTAAATGTTGAAGTGCCTCAAGATTTTATCCTGTGCATTCCTTTTTCTTCTTTTTACTCCAAACTTTCTCCATAGTCAGTCTTGTCTAGTTTTTCCATTCAAGTATTACCTTTATGCTGGTAATTTAGAAACCTTTTGCTCAAAACAATTTTCTGGAATTCCAGGCTTGTATACTATTACTATGAGACTATTCCACTTCAAATCCAATGGGTTGAAACTAAGAATTGTTTTTACCCCTAAACTCATACACATCTTTTAGTGTTCCCTATTTCAGTGAATGGTAGTACTATTTATCAAATTGGGTAAACCAGAAATGTGGTAACCATCCTTGACAACTTCTACCTATGCCTAATACTTAATCCATCCATGAATCCTTTTGATTTTACCTCCTAAATAGCTGTCAAATGTGTCCACTTTTCTCTGTATCTATTATTTACACATTTAGTGCCAGTTGCCATCATCTACAGCATGCCTAAAATCCCAGTTTATGCATTTATAATCCCCAGGGGGAATCCTCACTACACAACTATACTTCTGATCTGGAGTTACAAGTTTTTCAATGTTTAAACCCATAATTACTTCTCTTGGATAGTTTCTTAATTTGGTGTATCAGGTGTATTTGGTGTATCAGGCATAAGTGCTTGTATTATCTTTTTCCTTTCAAGGAGTGTTTTTTTCAAAGAGTGTAGTTGATGGAACATGTTTAAATGGCACCCAAGATATGTGTTATAAATGCACATTACTGAATTACAATTTTGTGTGTGTGTTTGTGGGTTAGAAATCTGTTGATTTAAAAGGTTTCCTTAAGAGATTCTTATGCACATTAACATTTGAGAATCTTGGAACGATATTCTTTTTATTGCTGACAGGTTTTATTGTCAGTACATGCTGGTGAGGTTAATGCCTGTGGTCATGTTGTGTTAACGGAGATACATGTTGAAGCCATCAGAGTATATGGTGAGCTGTACCGGAGAAATGTAGGATGAGCCTGTAACCTGTGTTCTTCAGAGTTGTCCTGTTGGAATCTGTGCTCCATAAGTCTCTGATGAAATTATTTAGCTGATAATCCCACTGTCTATTCCATACTGCTTTAGTTCCATACCTTCCTCTCTTCTCCCAGAAAAGACTTCCATTCAGATATAATCCTTATTGGGAAATATAATGTATCAGTTAGAATCTAATTAAGAGACAAAAACCACACAGTAATTTGATTAGGAAAAGTTTAATGTAAAGAATTATTTATAACAGAGGGCTATATCTATTAAAGGGACACAGAAAATCCTAATAAATATAGGATTAAGAGATACAGGGAATAGCCTCTACTCCTAGGATAGATGTAAGAAGAGTTCTCAAGGAAGGAACAAATATGAATACCCTCAACCCTCCCCTCGCCCCACCCCAGGGCTAAGATCCAGACCTTCTGAAGAGGGAGCAGCTGTCATCACTAGATGGCAAAGTTTGCAGGGGTGCCATGCTAGGGGAATTTGAACTCACTGGGATGCTGCCCATGAGGGTGGTACACTAGGAGACCACTCTCTGTGGTACTGTGAAAAACCATCTTGTAGAGAGCTATTGTATCTCTTGCTAGAAAGCTGTCTACAAGGATGGTATGCTGTAAATCCTCCCGGAGGGAAGTTCAGCGCTGGTAGATTTTGCTAAGAAGTTCTGGGGGAAGCTGCACCTGGGAATGTGCTATGCCAGGGACCTCACCATGAAAACCATCCACAGGGGTCGTGCTGTTGAAACCTGCTGGATGTGAGTGCTACTAGATACACTACGCACTGCCCTACTAGTAAGCAGAGAGAGGTGACAAAACTAGGAAGGAGAGCTTCTTCCACCTCCAGTGCTTCTCTAGGACCCTCTATTGACAAAAGTTAACATCATGCCACATGTCAAGGAAGAAGTATTCCACTATTATAAGCAAATATATTTTTGAGATGAGAGACAATAGATTGATATATGTACCTGATTGGTATATCACCTTTTAGACTCAATTTATGATTAGTGGCCTCTTCCTTGAAATCTTTCCTTTGGCCATAGAGTTTCCATGGGTCTTCTGCTTCCCTTCCTTTCCCTTCCTGCTTCCTGTTCTGCATCCTTTTCCTTATCTTGCTTACACAATCTCAGACTCCTAGTTCATTGTCCAGCATTTAGTTCTTGCTGTTATATCCTAATCCTAATCCAGACAGTCATCACTGAAATGCAGTCTCTTCTCAATCTCCAGTGCTCGAATTTCTCTTTTTGCTAGGGCCTTGACCTCTTTTTTACCCTTCCAGTTTTTCCTCCTATCATGAGGATTAGAGGTGTCTACATGGGTGGGGAGGGGAAGCAATTATTTAAGAATTACTCTTGTAAATATTCTCTGCTATTTTCCTGTCAAAACTTTTTGACCCCTCAAACATCCTTATATTGGTGAAAATAAAAAAAATAAAAAGAAAAATATAAAGTAAAAAAAGAATTAAAAAATAAAAAGCTTTTTGACCCAATTGCTATTCTCCTTATTTATGTCTGCATATATTGGCTGTTTCTAGGTTTCTTTCATTGTGTTTTTGGACACTCATTCTTGTTGAACTTTCTTCAAGTAGACTTATTTACCTAGAATACTAGTTATGTTCATCTTATTCTGTGTATCTTACTGATTTTTCCCACTGCCTGTTACTTTTTAGTTTGGTCTATTCCAAAGGTCTTGTAACACCCAAGTGGGTCTCAGTTTTTTTCATGCAGACTGAGGATGCCAAGGCCATAGACCTTTATATATTAACTTCTGGGAGTTAATAGTAGAGGGTATTTTAGAGCAGATTACTGTTGTTCCACAATTTATCACAGTAAGGGTATGTTTAGAAAGAATTTAGGGGAAGCAATTATTTTAGAATTACTCTTATAAATATTTTGAATTGCACTTATTGTTTTTGGACTTGCTTAAAATTCCTATGTATTAAAATAAAAGAGGGTTTCAGTTTAGACATATAAAAGTTATCACTGAGCTATAATTCTATTTATAGATAATTGCTCAAGTATATTTGTCAAATATATCAGAATATTTGACTATAGCCATAGATAAGAGTAATATTATAAAAATTACTTAGATTTGATAAAGGAAATAATGAAATGTCTTTGAGGGATGGGAGCAAAATGGGTATTTCTCAACTAACTGGTTAATTTTATTGTTTTAGATAAGTAAAGATCAAACTCTTTTAGAACCAGAGCTTCCAGCACCTGACAAAACCATCAGTTTAAATATTGCACAAATAGTAAGGCGTGTACAAAAACTTGAAGAACTGAGAAGATGCTTTACACAGGGGTCTAAATACTCCTTTAGAGCCATGTTGTCTAAGCCTATGTAAGTGAAATATAAGAACTAATTGAATTAAGAACAATAAGAGGGAATATATAGTTAGCACTGAATGTAAGATAATGAGTCAGACAATATGGCTAAACATAGAGCTTCTAAATCAAATCAAGTCTAGTGAATTTGTTTCTGTTTGAAATTTGTAATAGTCTGAGATGGCACTTTCCAATACAGTAGTCACTACCCATATGTGGCTATTCAAATTCGATTCAATTCAATAAAAAAAAAATCAGTTTCTTAGCCATACTAGCCACATTTCAAGTGCTTAGTAGCTATGTGTGGCTATTATTAGAAAGTTATATTGGAGATATCTGGCTAAAAAACTCTTCTTTCAGTTTGATCAGGTAATAAAAAGACAATGATTTAAGAACTGATTATATATTTAATTGTTCATGAGCACCTTCATTAAAAATTATATGAGCAACTTACCCAAGTAAAAATTTTATGTTTATATAAACAAACATACTTTTGCATTAAACATACATAAGATTTTTAATTTTATGGTGTTAAAATAGAAAGTTTATACCCATAATTGGGAGGGGCTACTATTTATCATATAATTACTTTATTGATATCTCTATCTGTCAATGACTTAAAGGAATGAAGGGAGTGGTACTTGAGTTGGTTCCAATGAGGTTGTATAACTAGATCCTTCACTCAGAGATTCAAATATGTTTACTAGAGCTATTTTTTATAAGGCGTGAAATTAGTTTCAGACCATAGTGTCTGTGTGTGCTAGGTATTTTTCTAGTAACTTTATATGTATAATCTTCTTTGATCCTCATAACTTCTTTATGGGGAAGGTTCCTCAATTTTAATATGAAGAAACAGAAGCTCAGAGAGGTTAATTAACTTACTTGAGGTCATATAATTAGTCAGCAAATGAAACTGGTTTTTGGTCAGATAGTCTCCAGAACTTGTGCTCTTAAACATTACACCATTGATAATAATATTGATTAAAAGAAACCTTATGTTTCTACTGAATTTATTTTTGTTATTTTTGTTGTTAATGTTGTTGGCATACCTAATTATATATAAGGAATACATGGAATTTGTAAAATTACATAGTTTGACTTTTATACTTATTTGCTCATTACTAATTTACCTTAGTGTCTGTGAATAAAGGTTAAAGAGTATGTAATTTTTATTTTACAAACTTCATATGTCTAGACTGTATGTTCTAGTTCTTGTTTAAGTGTAATTTAAACTCTTATTCTTTGATGTAGTAAAACATATTTATTGAAACTTTAACAGGGATAAAGAAAATCTATCAAAAGAAGGGGAAGGTTATGAAACTATAGGGCAGAAAATTGAAGGTAATTCTATTTTATACATGTTTAGCCTTTATAGGGTTTCTTAAGTGTATTAACATATTTGGACTTACAGTTTTAAAATTTACAGTTATGAAATTGTGCAATGGTAAATTTGAATAATATATTCAATAGTGAGTTTGATGTTTCAATAAAAGTTCCTATTATGTTCCAAATTCTAGGAACATACAAAATGAAAACAAGTTGGTTGTTAGCCCCATGAAATTCACAGTTTAGAAAGGACACAAGTACATTATGTAGCATTTCAGTATAATGCATGATAAATGTGTGTGTAATTTGCATTGGGTCCACAGAAGGGAGCAATCTGTTCAACCTGAGGGAGTTAGGAAGATTTTATGCAACCTTAGAGGGTGAATAGGATTTAGTCAAGTAAAGAAGGAAGATACTTGGCATTTTAAAAGATGATAATAGCATGAACAAATAGGGAAGTACAACTGGATTGGTATTAGAGTATGAAGTGATAGATGGTGCTAAGGCAGGAGAGAGTCTAGTTATAGAGAGATTGGATGCCGTGCTAAGGAGGTTGGACTTTTACCAAATATTATAGGGAACCATTGAAGATTTTTCAAAGGGAAGTGACACTGTCAGACTTAATTTTAGAGAGAATATTCCGGGCACATTGTAGAAGCTAGATTTGTAGACTAGGAGTAGGAAAGGGAAGTTATTATATCCCTTAGATGTGTAGTAAGTCCTATATTAGAGCTCTGGTAAAAGAGAAGAACAGGAACAGATTTGAGAAATATTTACTTGATAGAATTGACAAAACTTGGTGATTGGATATGAAAGAAGGGAGATCCAATGATTATGGTACCACCAAATAATGTAAGAGAATATTAAGAGTAAAAACAAGTTTTAATGAAAAAATGATGGGTTTATAATCAGCTGTTACTCACATTCTTTCAGATAGTACCATTTGTTGCCTGATTGGGAGGATCTGCAGTATTAGCAGCTATTATTTTTTCATAGAGTTTCTTTTCTCTTGAATGAGTTATTAAAATAAAAACTATAAAATTTAAACTTAATTAGTATATATAATTTCTATTTGAAATTCATAATGACAAATATACTTTTAATTATTTCAGAATTCATAAAAACCCACTCAACCGAAGAATCTGTAGATGCTTCTGCAATGGAACCACGTAAGTTTCCACATATTTAAGCATTATTGTCTTAATAACCTCTATCGAGTACATTAATTTCTAATTATTAGGGCAGCAACACAGATTCCCTGGAGTTTGAAGCCACACAATTGAGCTGGTCAGCAAGCAAGTTTCCAAATTCTTAGTTAAGGTGTGGTATGCTATCAAAACTAGACTCGTTTTGGAGAAGTGTCATGCTAGTACTTGGAATGGAGGATTTTGAGTTGTGATTAGAACATCTATTGAAATGTTGGCAGGCCTTTGAGGTAGAGCATTATAAGTTTAAGAGATGGTTTGTAGATTTTGTTACCAGGAATATACTAATACTTTACAGTTAAAGTATTTAACTTGCTTGGCAGTTCATGAATATAAAGAGCTGCTAGAACTTGTATGTCAAATTTCTGACTTTTTGTCAACAGAAAGGAAAAATTACCTTGCTCATTTCTTAGTACTGGAGAGAATTTTGAAATAATAGTCTAATGTATGCTATGGAATACAGTAGATGTAGAATAAGATTTGATTTGAACAAATTGCCAGTAATTCTGCCCTCTTTCAACTTCAGCTTTAAACCCTAGGGTTGCCATATTTAAACCAAGGACAACTGCATATTCCACAGTACTTCCAAATTATATAGAGATTTCTGATCCAAGAGAGTTCTTTCTGACTGATGAGGTGGGCTAGAAAGGTATCTAGACCTGTGGAGTGGATAGTGAAAACTTCTTTGTATATCTAGGGGAAGCCTCTGTACACCTATAGCGCTCTCTCTCTCTTTTTCTCTCTTTCACTCTGTGAGGTTGCTTTCTCTCTAATACTGTGCTCTGTGAATCCTAGCTGACTTAGCTTCCCAAACACCGAACTTTGTCTCCTAAACTGAAGGAGAATAGGCTCTGTTTGGGCTGCCCTTCCTTATACTATGGGCTGGAATTTCCAGGCAGTAAACTGGTGTTATCGTAGGGCCCTTCTTTGTTTTCCTTATGTATTGTACTTACTGTTTTCCAATTTATGAATACTCTATGACTATTTATAGTATTCATAAAGTATTTATGAATACTTTATGACTGTTTTGTATATTTTTGTCCAATATTTAAGTGGTTTAAAGTAGAAAGGTAATTCTGGTTCCTATCTAATCGTAGGCCAATGGAACACATCTTCCAACCACAAAACTAAATTTCAAAAGAAGCAAGTATAGTAGAAATTTTACTCATGGTTTTAAGGGAATCAGAGGACAGGATTATAATACACAATGTGGAGAAAACCTTTTTGCAAATTTCTAAATGTTTTTTTTCCCTTGGCAGTTACTTTAGTTTTTGAGCTCCATTAGTATAGATCTATTCTCTCTCAATATTGCTTTGTTTCACTTGTTTACTCCCATTTTCTTTTAAAAGTTCCTTTCATTTTTCTGGCCAAAATTATTCTCTTCATCCCTTCCTATTCTCTAAATTCTGTTAGATTTTATAGCCTAGCTAGTAAGACGAAGGCTACCTTTGTATTGCATTCTGTTTTTATTCTTTTTTAGACCACAGTTTCATCTTGACGTTGCTTCATTTAATGATAGACTTTTTAAGAGAAGTTTTAGGTTTACAGAAACATTGAGCAGAAAGTACAGAGTTCCTATTAACCCACTTTGCCTTTATACAGTTTTCCCTCTTATTAATATTTTGCATTAGTGTGATATATTTGTTATGATTGATGAACCAATTTTGATACATTATTAACTAAAGTCCATAGTTTACATAGAGTTCACTCTTTGTGTTGTACACTTCTATGGGTTTTGACAAATGTATAATGTAAGGTATTCACCATTAAAGTATTGCACAGAGTAGTTTCGGATTCACTTATTCATCTCTTTCTCTCTCCATCCGAATCTCTGGCAACGACTCATCTTTTTATGTTTGTGTGGTATGGCCTTTTCAAGAATGTCATATGTTTGGAACCATATAGTCTTTCTTTTACCTAATAACATGCCTTTAAAGTTCTTACTTTAAATGTTCCTACTTTAAAAGTTCCTACTGTCTTTCAATAGTTTGATAGCTCAGTTCTTTTATTGTTGAATAATAATCCATTGTATGAATATATCACAATTTGTTTATCCGTCCACTTATTGAAGGACATGTTGGCTATTTCCAAGTTTTGGCAATTATAAATATAGCTGTATAAACACTTATATGCAAGTTTTTGTGTAGATGTAGGTTTTCAACCAAGGAGCATGATTGCTGGATCATGCAGTAAGAATGTGTTTAGCATTATAAGAAATTGTCAAACTGTCTTATAAAGGGGCTGTACCATTTTGCATTCCCACTCGCATTGGAGGAGAAATCCTGTTGCTCCACATCTTTGCCAGAATTTAGTATTGTCAGTATTTTGGATTTTAGTCATTCTAATAGCTGTGTGGTGGTATTTTGCTATTTTAATTTGCAATTCTCTAATAGTACATGATGTTGAGCATCTTTTCATATGCTTATTTGCCATCTATATATCTTCTTTGGTGAGGCATACAGATCTTTTACCCATTTTTAAATTGGGTTGTTTTTTTCTTATTGTTGAAATTCAGGAGCTCTTTTTATTTAGGGGATACAAGTCCTATATCAGAAATGTGTTTGGTAAAGATCTTCTCCCAGTCTGTAGCTTATCTTTTCATTTTCTTAACAGTGTCTTTTGCAGAGCAGAATGAGGTCGAACTTACCAGTTTTTTCTTTCATGAATTGTACCTTTGGTGTTATACATAAAAATTCATCTTCAAACCCAAGGCCACCTTCTTCTCTATTATCTTATAGAAGTTTTATAGTTTTGCATTTTACATTTAAATATGTGAACACTTTTGAGTTAATTTTTGTGAGAAGGTATAAGTTCTTTGTCTAGATTCTTCTTCTTTTTTTATTTTTGCATGGGGATGTCCAGTTTCAGCATCATTTGTTGAAAAGACTAACCTTACTTCATCATTGAACTGCCTTTGCTCCTTTGCCAAAGGTCAGTTGCATGTATTTATATGGGTCATTTGGGGGCTCATATTCTGTTTGTTAATCTATTTGTCTATTTTGCTATTGGTATACTGTCTTGATTACTGTAGCATATAGTAATTATTGAAGTTGGGTAGTGTCATCCCTCCAACTTTGTTCTTCTTCAACACTGTGTTGACTTCTCTGGGTCTATTGCCTTTTTGTATAAACTTTAGAAACAATTTGTTGGTATCTGCAAAATGGCTTGCTGGGATTTTGATTGGGATTGCATTGAATCTATAGATTAAATTGGCAAAAACAGGCATCTTAATAATATTGAGTCTTCCATTCTATGAAAATGGAGTATCTGTCCATTTATTTAGATCTTTTTTTTTTTATTTCAGGATATTATGAGGGCACAAACATTTTGGTTACATTTTATGACTTTGCCTCAACCAAGCGTGGGTTAGAGGCATGCCCTTCCCCTCTACAATGCTCACTGTGTCCTTTAGTTGTGAGCTTACCCGCACCCCCCAGCCCCTTAATCCCTGGAGAATATTACTACTATGTGAACACCATAGTGTTAGTGCCACTTTGATGGCGAGTACAAGTGGAGCCTATTCTTCCCATCTTGTGATACCTCACTTTGGATAATAGGCTCAAGCTCAATCCAGGAAAATATAAGAGGTGCTAGATCACTGTCGTTTCTTATAATTGAGTAATATTCTATTATATATATATACCAAATTTTAATAATCCACTCATGTATTGACGGGCACTTGGGTTGTTTCCACATCCTTGCAATAGTGAATTGTGCTGCCATAAACATTTGGGTGCAGATGTCTTTGTTATAGAATTATCTTTTGCTCTTTTGGGTAGATGCCTAGTAGTGCTACTGCTGGATCAAATGGTAATTCTATTTTTAGCTCTTTGAGGTATCTCCAAATTCTTTTACACAGAGGTTGCACTAATTTGCAGTTCCACTAGCAGTGTAAGAGTGTTCCCGTCTTATTTAGAACTTAAATTTGATTTCTTTCTTAAGAGTTTTGTACTTTTCCACATATAGATCTTTTACGTATTTTTGTTAAATTTACTCCTACATGTTGAAATTTTTGTGCCAATGTAAATGGTGTTGTGTTTCTAATTTCAAATTCAAATAGTTCATTGCTGGTATATGAGGAGAGCTATTGCAATTGACTTTTGTGTCCTGTAAGCTTGCTATAATTGCTCATTAGTTCCTGGAGATACTGGGTGTTCTGTGGGATTTTCTAAATAAACAGTCATATCATCTGTGAACAAAGTGTTATTTCTCCCTTCTCATATTCTTGTAAATTTTATTTTTTTCTATTATTGAATTATCTAGGACATCTACTATGATGTGGAAGAAAGTGGTGAAAATAGACATGCTTGTATTATTCCTGATCTTAGGAGGAAAGCATTTAGAATAAGTATGATGTTAGCTATAGAGTTTTTGTAGATTTTTTTTTATATCAAGTTGAAGAAGTTACCTCTATTTATAGTTTGCAAAGGTGTTTTTTTAAAAATCATGAATTGGTGTTGGATTTTGTCAAATGCTTTGTCTGCATATATTGATATGATCACATGATTTTTCTTCATTATAGCATATTGATGTGATATTAATAGATTACATTAATTGATGTTTTTGAATATTGAACTAGCCTTACATACCTGGAATAAATCTCTTTGGGTCGTGTTGTATAATTCTTTCTGTTCATTGTTGGATTTGATTTGCTAATATTTTTGTTAAGGATTTTTATATCTGTATTCATGGGAGATATATTTATCTGTAGTTTTCCTTTCTTGTAATGTCTTTGGTTTTGGTATTAGAATGATGCTGGCCTCATAGAATTGGTTGAGAAATTTTCTGTCTACTGTCTATATTTCTGTCTACTATAAGATATGGTAGAGAATTGGTGTAATTTCTTTTTTTTTATTTCAGCATATTATGGGGGTACAAATTTTAAGGTTTTGAATGCTGCCCTTGTTCCCCTCCCCCCACAAGTCTGAGTTTCAAGTGTGACTATCCCCAGACGGTGCACATCTCACTCAGTATGTATGTATATACCCGCCCCCTACTCCCCCTCCCACCTGCCCAATACCCAATAAATGTAATACCCAATAAATGTATTGCTGTTTCTTTCTTTATGTCTAGTAATATAGACTTTATGAATCTGGGTGTTCCAGTATTGGAATTTTAATACAATGTATTAAAATTTGGAATTGTTATATCTTCTGGCTGGATTGATCACTTTATCATTATATAATGACCTGCTTTATCTTTTGTTTATTGTTTTTGATCTTTTTTTATCTAAGAATAGCTACTCTTGCTTGCTTTTGGTTTCCATTTTCATTGAATATCTTTTTCTACCTTTTTACTTTTGGTCTATTTGTGTCTTTTCTTGTAAGGTGAGTTTAATGTTAGCCAAATATAGTTGAATCATGTTTTTTAATCCATTCAGCCAATCTGTATCTTTTAATTCGAACATTAATTCATTTACATTCAAGGTTTTATTGATATTTGAAGTTTTGTTACTGTCATATTGTTAATTGTTTTCTAAACCTTTTGTTTCTTTCTTTTTCTCTTACTGTTTGTCATTGTGCTTTGATGATATTAGTGGTACCATTTTATTCATTTCTTTCCTCCTTTGTGTGATTGCTTTACCAGTGAGTTTTAAACTTTCATGTGTTTTCATCATGTTAAATGTCCTTATGCTTCCAGGTTTAGGACTCCCTTGAGCATTTCTTGTAGGGTTGGTCCAATAGTGACAAATCACCTAAGCATTTGCTCATCTGGGAAAGACTTTATTTCTCTTTCATTTATGCAGCTTAACCCTGCTGGATGGAGTATTCTAGCTTAGAAGTTCTTTTCTTTCAGCACTTTGAGAATGTTATCTCATTCTCTTCTGGCCTATGAGGTTTCTACTGAGAGGTTCACTGTTAGATGAATGAGTTTTCCTTTATAGGTGACTAGGTACTTTTCTCTTGCTATTTTTAGAATGTATTGTTTTACTTGGACTGTAGGCAGTCTGGTTATAAGCTGCTATGGCGAAGACCTTTCTGCACTGCATTTGGGGATTGCTGAACCTCCTATATCTGGATGTCTAAGTCTCTCACTAGACTTGGGGAAATTTTCATGTATTATTTTGTTAAGCAGATTTTCTAAACATTTTGGTCTCTCTTCACCCTCACAGATACTGATAATTCAGATATTCGATCACTTTATGTTGTCTTTAATGTCTTGCAGGCTTTGTTTATTCTTTTAAATTCTTTTTTCTTTACTTTTCTCTGATGGGATTATTTTCAGTGACCTGTCTTTAATTTCTGAAAATCTTTCTTCTGTTTGGTTTAGTCATTTATTGAAGCTTTTGAATGTAGTTTGTATTTTCTTCAATTAATTCTTCAATTCTAGAATTTCTGGGTTTTTAAAAAGGTACTATTTCCTTGGTAAATTTCTCATTCATATCTTGAATTTATTTTCTGAGTTCTTCATAGGGGCTTCTGGATTTCTCTTGCATCTCATTGATCTTTAAAATCATTATGTTGAATTTTTTATCTGGGATTTCAAGAATTTCTTTTTTGTTAAGATCTATTGCTGAAGAATTCTTGTGTTCCTTTGAGGGTGTCCTGTTTTCTTGCTTTTGCATGGTTCTTGTGTCTTTGCATTGATATCTGCACATCTGTTATAACAGTCACTTCCTCCTATTTTTGAATTTACTATTGTTTATTGGGGTGAGGAAACTTTTCCTTAAAAATGTGTTTATGGTTTGTTTTGGTAGGGCCTTTTGGCTTTGCTTCTGGGTGCCTGAAATAGTGAAGTCTCTGTATGATTTCTTTGGCTATAAATGGCATTAGTGGTATCTGTGGTTTCCTTGATGTATTAGGATGTGGTTATTAGTGAAGGCTGTAGTGGAATTATGCTGGTGACTGGAATGGCAGATAGGCCCATTTTCACGACCCAGTGATAGCATTAGTGGGCTAAGCATGTCTATGCCTGGGATGATGTACACTGGTACCTGTGGTTCCAGGTGGGCCAATTCTTGGGCCTCTGGTGGGCTTTCTTTGATGTTAGTTGTGGTGGCGGTGGACCTGGTGCTCTTGAGTCCCTGGGCAACTGGCGTGGCATGGGCAATGTCAGTAGCAGTGGTAAGATGCTCTTCTGTGTCCCAAGTGCTGTGTGCTTGTCTTGACAATGGTTACAGTGGGCTAGGCCAGCAGGTGGCACTTGCAGGTAGGAGTCAGATGAGATGGTAGTGGTGTGGTGTTTAGGCCCAACCTCAGTTATTCAGGAGAGTGCTCAGGTATCCTGGGTAGTGCATTGTGTCGTATAATTCCCAGGACCCCAGACCATGCACTCTGTCTCTGGGGGTGCAAAACCAGGGAGTGCTGGACCAGGTGGGCTTATATTCAGGCCCCTCAATGGCAAGTGATAGACCAGCACAATGGGTGAGGGTGGGTAGTCTTCACGCCCTTTATGGAATGGTAGAGTTAGGGACCACAGCTGCTGTTCTGAGGTCTTGCCATGGGGAGGTTTTGGCTGGTCCCAGAGGCCACAGCCTTGGCTGGTAGGTAGATACCATGCATCATTCTCATACCTCAGTCATGGGAGGGATTGCTCCCCACTCCTGGCTTTCACAGTGGACCCAGCTTGCCTATTAGACCCAGCAGCCAGCGCCAAGCCTTCAACTCAGCCCTGGATTGTAGGAGACCCTGTACAGCTCAAGACCTGGCCTCTGTGGCAATTCACATCCGGCTCAAGCTCAAGTCTCAGGGGCAGTGCCTGTTTTCCAGTGCTGGTGGCTGCAGCCCATGCCATGCTTGCTTCTTGTCCTGACTTTTGGAGCCCACCCCTTGCTTGTGTCCCAGTTTCACAAGTAGCAGCCTGAGTTTCCCAAATGCTTAGGACTGGCACTGCTGGATCTCAGGACAGTACATAGTCTGTTGAAAGCTTGGATTACAAATGGTATCTTGTTATAGCCACTTAGGTTTCAGAGAGAGCATAAGACCTAGAGTGAGTTCCCTCCCTAGAGCAGTTACTTCTCTTAGTTTCCTGGCAGCTCCTTAAGTTAGATTCAGGGTTTGGGACGGTCAAGGTGCTCTCCCATGGCCTAGATTGTACCATTCCCTAGTGGAAAAGTGGACCAAAGAGGGACTCTTACTCACCTTCTCCCCGTACTGGAGAGTCACTCCTGGCTCCTGGCCAGTCCTAGCCAAGATGAGTGCCTGTTTTCCTTCTCCTTTCTAGTTTTTGGTGTTTCCTGTTGCTGTCCTGTTGAACTCCTGTGTTCCTTCTTGGATAATGTATTCAAAGTGTAATTATTTTTATTTATTTATTTATTTTCAGCATATTATGGAGGTACAAATGTTAAAGTTATATATATTGCCCTTTCCCTCTTTTCCCCCTCAAGTCAGAGCTTCAAGTGTGTCCATCCCCCAAAAAGTGTGATTGTTTACACACTATTTTGGTTCTTCTAAGTGGATGAGGTGTGTATGCATTCTTCTAGTCAGCCATATTTACTGATTTATTGTAAAGGATATTGCAGAGAATACAGATGAAGAGATGTATAGGGCAAGATATGGGGGAAGGGGCATGGAGCTTCCATTATGTAAGCATTTTTAATTCCTCTCTCTTGCCTATAAGAGATTCTAAATTTAATTCTTTTGAAGCTGGCTTCTCCTTATATTCCATTTGAGTCTTTGAGAAGTATTGACTTTCCCAAAGCAAAGCCTCTTGTTGACTTGGTTCTTTGATATACTTGATTTATTTTGTATCCTTGATATATTTTGCACATTTCTACTTTTCTTGCTGTTGCTTATGGTGTTTGTTTTTACACTTTTTCATTCTAATGAAATTCTATACATTCTTCAAGGCTTAGCTTATTTTTATCTTCCTCCTTTCTCTTCTCAGCTCCTGGATAGAAGAGTCTTGTGTTATTACCCTGAGTGTTCATTGTTTATTATGGATCCTCATTATGTTGGTACCCTTTTAAGTAGCATCTTAGGTTCCTTTTTAAGTTATTTGATACTGTTGGAAAACTTAGTTAGGTTAGCTTGATTACTCCCATAGATCTTATTGACTTAGTAACAGCAACCAAAGAAGTTCTCCCTTAGCATCCTAGAATCCTCTGTTATGCATATCATAATGAGGTCCCATACACTGGACCTCAATCCAGTTTTGTCATTTATTAGGTGAATAGTTTTGATCAAGTTTTATAACATCTCTGAGCCTGAATTTATTTATTTGAAAATAGTGACAATATTTTCTTTTTTGGTTTATTTTAAGACTAAGAGAATGCAAAATAACATGGTAACTTGCACATAATAGGTGTCTAATAAAATGGTAGCTATTTTCATCATAACCATTTTATTCTTTAATACTCATGTGGCCTACCAGTTCATCTTTATGCTTTTTTAGTTTTCATATCTATAGCAGTTGGCTATATAAGTATAGAGCTATAACTTCAGCCATTTGTAATACCTTTAAAATTTTGCTTTCTTAAATTTTTACTATAGAAACTGCTCATTCACTGACTAATCGATTGAATACCATGTTGAAAATATTTGAAAACCAGTCAAATATGTTGGACAGGTAAGTTTTCAAAATAACTCTTTTTTCCTTTTTTTATACTTCATTATTTTTGAAAAATTAGCAGATAACACTATATGTTTTTAATCATGTATTAATACATATTTAATTACAAAAATTAGTACATATTTACTGCAGAAATACTGTAAACATAAAGAAAATAAGACTTCTGTGAAAATATTTAGAGATTTTATATTATTTTTTATGATTAGACATATGAATAATTTATAAAATTAAAAATGATAAAAACATAGAATGTAGAATAGAATGTAAAATGTCTGCTATGAGAAAACATTATGTTGGTTACTCAAGAAATTAAAAATACAATTGCCATATGATCCAGCAATTCCATTACTGGGTATATGCCCCAAAAAACTGAAAGTGGAGTTTTGAAGAGATATTTATAAACACATGTTCGTTAAAACATTATACATAATAGCGAAAAGATGGAAGCAACTCAAATGTCCAACAGTAGATGAATGGATAAACAAAATGTGGCATACACACAATGGAACATTACTTAGTGTTAAAAAGAAAGGAAATTCTGATACATGCTACAGCATAGACGAACCTTGAAGACATTATGCTAAGTAAAACAAGCCAGTTCCAGCAAGCAATACTGTATGATTCCCCTTAACGTAAGTTTCTTAGAATAATCAAATTCATAGAGACAGAAAGTAGAATCAAGGTTGCCAGGGAGATGGGGAAGGTAGAAATAGGGGATCATTGTTTGATGCATATAGAACTTGAGTTTTACATGATAAAAAGAGTTCAGGAGATTGGTTGTAAAATAATGTGAATGTACCTAACACTACTGAACTGTACACTTAAAATGGTTAATGTGGTAAATTTTATGTTATGTGTATTTTACCGTAGTTTAAAAAAAGTTACAATGTCATTTAGCGTATTGTCCTCCAGTTTCATTCATGTTGTTGCAAATGAATGAATGTGACAGGATTTTCTTCTTTTTTAAGGCTGAATAATATTTTATTTTACACACATCCAAACATATATATATAAGTACCATGTTTTCGTTTTTTTTTTAAATTTCTGTGTATTATGGGGGTACAACTGTTTAGGTTACGTATGTTGCCCTTGCACCCACGCCCCCAGTCAGAGCTTCAAGGGTTTCCATCTCCCAGATGGTGGGCGTTGCACTCATTATGTGTGTGTATAGCAACACCCCACCCCCCAGCCACCTGCCCACCGCCCGATAAATGTTATTCCTATATGTGCACTTAGGTGTTGATCAGTGAACCAATTTGCTGGTGACTACATGTAGTCCTTATTTTTCCGTTCTTGGGATACTTCACTTAGTTGAATGGGTTCCAGCTGTATCTAGGAATATACAAGAGGTGCTATATCACCATTGTTTCTTATAGCTGAATAGTACTCCATGGTATACATATACCACATTTTATTAATCCACTAATGTATTGATGGGCACTTGGGTTGTTTCCACATCTTTGCAATTGTGAATTGTGTTGCTATAAACATTCAAATGGAGCTGCATTTTTTATAGAATGTCTTTTGTTCTTCTGGGTAGATGCCCAGTAGTGGCATTGCTGGATGAAATGGTAGATCTACTTGTATCGCTTTAAGGTATCTCCATATTGCTTTCTACAGAGGTTGCACTAGTTTGCAGTCCCACCAACACTGTAGGAGTGTTCCTATCTCTCCGCATCCATGCCAACATTTATTGTTTTGGGACTTTTTGATAAAGGCCATTCTCACTGGAGATAAGTGATATCTCATTGTGGTTTTAATTTGCATTTCCCTGATGATTAGAGATGTTGAGCATTTTTTTATATGTTTGTTGGCCGTTATTCTGTCTTCTTTTGAAAAGTTTCTGTTCATGTCCTTTGCCCACTTTTTGATAGGGTGGTTTGATTTTTCTTGCTGATTTTCCTGAGTTCTAAATAGATTCTAGTTATCAGCTCTTTATCGGATGTGTAACATGTGAAAATTTTCTCTCATTCTGTAGGTTGTCTGCTTCATCTCCTGACAGTTTCTTTGGCTGTGCAGAAGCTTTTTAATTTGATCAGGTCCCATTTATTCATTTTTATTGCTGCTGTGATTGCCTTTGGGGTATTCTTCATAAATTCTTTGCATAGGCTAATGTCTATAAGAGTTTTTCCAACATTTTGTTCTAGAATTATAATAGTTTCACATCTTAGGTTTAAGTTTGTTACCCTCTATGAGTTGATTTTTGTGAGAGGTGAGAGCTGTGGATCCTGTTTCAGTCTTCTACATGTGGCTATCCAGTTTTCCCAGCACCATTTATTGAATAAGCATTCTTTTCTCCAGTGTATGTTTCTATCTGCTTTGTCAAAGATTAGATGGCTATATGAGGACGGTTTTATATCTGGGTTCTCTGTTCTGTTCCACTGGTCAATGTCCCTGTTCTTGTTCCAGTACAAAGCTGTTTTAATTGCTATAGCCTTGTAGTATAGTTTGAAGTCTGGTAAATTAATACCTCCCATTCTGTTTTTATTGCTTAGGATTGCTTTTGACATATGGATTCTTGTCTGATTCCGTACGAAGAGTAAAATTATCTTTTCTATATCTTTGAAAAATATTGGTATTTTAATAGGGATTGCATTGACTCTGTAGATCACTTTGTGTAATATAGATACTTTAACAATGTTGATTCTGCCAACACACGAGCATGGTATGGTTTTCCATCTGTTTACGTCTTCTGCTATTTCCTTCCTCAGTGTTTTACAGTTCTCCCTGTAGAGGCCTCTTATTTCCTTAGTTAAGTATATTCCAAGGAACTTTATTTTCTTTGTTGCTATGGTGAAGGGTATTGAGTCTTTGATTTTGTTCTCAGTTTGACAGTTATTGGCGTATATGAATGCCTCTGTTTTGTGTGTATTGATTTTATATCCTGAGACTTTGCTGAATTCATTTATCAATTCCAGGAGTGTCTTGGTTGAATTCATGGGGTTTTCTAGGTATAATATCATATCATCTGCAAAGAGTGAGAGTTTAATCTCTTCTGCCCCCATTTGGATGCCCTTAATTCCGCTCTCTTGTCTATTTGCTCTAGCAAGGACGTCCAGCACTATGTTGAATAGAAGTGAAGATAGTGGGCAACCTTGTCTTGTTCCAGTTCTAAGTGGGAATGCTTTCAATTTTTCCACATTCAGTATGATGTTGGCTGTGGGTTTGTCATATATGGCTTGTGTCATTTTTAGGTAAGCCCTGTCTATGCCTATTTTGTTGATCGTTCTTATCATAAAAGGGTGTTGAATTTTGTCAAATACTTTTTCTGCATCTGTTGAAAGGATAATACAGTCTTTGTTTTTGCTTCTATTTATATGGTGAATTACATTTATAGATTTGCATATGTTGAATCATCCCTGTATCTCTGGGATGAAGCCAACTTGGTCGTGATGGATTATTTTCTTGATAAGCATCTGGATTCTGTTTGCTAGGATTTTGTTGAGAATTTTTGCATCTATATTCATGAAGGATATTGGTCTGTAGTTTTCTTTTCTTGTTGCATCCTTTCCTGGTTTTGATATCAGGGTTATGTTGGCTTCATAAAATGTGTTGGGGAGGATTCCATCCTCCTCTATGTTGTGGAATAATTTCTGCGGGATAGGCACCAGTTCTTTGTAGGCGTGGTAAAATTCGGGTGTGAAACCATCTGTAACAGGACTTTTCTTTTTAGGAAGGGTTTTTATTTGTGTTTAAATTTCAGTATTTGATATTGGTCTGTTCAGGAATTCTATTGCTTCCTGGTTGAGCCTACAGAGGCTGTTTGTTTCTAAAAATTTGTGCATTTCCTCCACATTTTCCAGTTTGTGTGCATAAACATTTTTGTTGTATTCATAGATTATATCTTTTATCTCCATGGTATTAATTGTAATTTCTCTTTTTTTGTTCCTGATGGAGCTTATTAGAGATTTTTTTCCTGCTTTTTGTTAGTCTAGCCAAAGGTGTTGTAATTTTTTTTTTTGTTTCAAGGAGCCAACATTTTGTTTTATTAATCTTTTGTATATTTTTCTTGTTGTCAGTTTCTTTTAGTTCCAATTTGATCTTATTGATTTTGCTTCTTTTGCTGGGTTTGTGGTTGGTCTCTTCTTGTTTTTCAAGCTCTTTGAGTCAATTCATTTGCTTGTCTATTTGTGATCTTTCTGTCTTTTGGATTTAGGCATTTATGGATATTAACTTTCCAGTCAGGACTGCTTTAGTTGTGTCCCACTGATTTTGGTAACTTGTGTCTCCTTTGTCATTTAGTTCAAAGAATTTTTGGATTTCCGTCTTGATTTCCTCATTTGTGAAGTAATTGTTCAGCAGAAGGTTGTTCAGTCATTTCCACGACTGTGTAGAAATGAGAGTTTCTGTTAGGGTTAATTTCTACTTTTATTCCACTGTGATCTGAGAAGACGCATGGTATAATTTCTATTTTTTTCAATTTTTTGAGACGTGCTTTTTGTCCTAGGATATGGTCAATCATAGAGAATGTCCCATGAGCTGATGAGAAGAATGTATATTCAGTGGTTTTTGGGTAGAATGTCCTGTAAATTTCAGTCATGTCCATTTGTTCTAGGGTTCTGTTTAAGTCCATTATTTCTTTGTTAATTTTCTGTTTGGAGGATCTGTCGTGTGATGTCAGTGGGGTGTTGAAGTCTCGGGTATTATGGTGTTGCTGTTTATCAATTTGTTTAGATCAAGTACAGTTTGCTCTATGAAGCTGGCTGCACCTAAGTTGGGTGCATACATATTTAGAATGGTTATGTCTTCTTGTTGAACTGTGCCCTTCATCATTATATAGTCACCCTTCTTGTGTTTTATTACTTTTGTTAAGTTAAAAACTAAGTTATCTGAAATTAACACTGCCACATCAGCCTTCTTTTGGCTTTCATTTGCTTCCAATATTGATCTCCACCCATTTACCTTGAGTGTAAATGCATCCTTGCAGGTTAGATGTGTTTCCTGAAGATAGCAGATACTTGGCTTGTAGTTTTTTTTATCCATTCAGCCAGCCTATATCTCTTGAGTGCGGAGTTCAAGCCATTCACATTTATTGAGAGAACTAATAGGTGGGATAAATTTCTTTCCATCTTATTGAGTTCAGGTTTGTTGCTCTGTTTTCTGTCTTGGGATATTGAGATATCTCGCTTTTGATGTTAGCTTTTGAGTGATTTTACATTCGTGAGTGTTTATTGCCTGATCCGTGTGTTTTGAGTACTTCTTGGAGGGCTGATCTTGTCTTTGTGAATTCCCTCATTGTTCTCTTATCTGAGAATGTCTTTATTTCTCCTTCATATGCAAAAATTAGTTTTGCAGGGTACAAGATTCTAGGCTGGGCATTATTCTGTTTCAGAAGAGTGAGAATGGGTCCCCCATTTCTTCTTGCTTGTACGGTTTCAGTTGAGAAGTTTGGCATTATTCGAATGGGCTTTCCTTTGTATGTTAGTTGTTTCTTTTGCCTGACAGCTGGTAGAAGGGCCTTTTTATTGTATATTTTGGTCAGTCTGATGACTGCATGTTGTGGTGTCTTCCTGTTTGCATTGAATCTTCCAGGGGTCCTTTGAGCTTCTTGTACCTGGATATCTAGATTTTTAGCAAGGCCTGGAAATTTTTCCTCTATTATATCTTCAAATAGGTTATCTAACCCTTGCTTGTTTTCTTCTTCACTCTCAGGGGTGTCCATAACTCTCACGTTAGGATTCTTCGGAAAATCCCACATTTCTTGTAGGCTTTGTTCTTTTCTCTTGTTCTGTGCTCTATCTCTGTGTCTGACTTATTTACTTTGAAGGTGTCATCTTCAATCCCTGAGATTCTGTCTTCTGTTTGATCTACCTTGTTCTTTAGGTTTCCACTGTGTTTTCTAGTTCCTTGAATAAATTCTTCATTTGTAGGAGTTCATTTTGATTTTTCTTTAATATTTTAATTTGTTTAGTGAATTTTTCTTCTATGTCCTGGATTTTTTTTTGTGTGTGTGTGTGGTTTCTTAGTGTTGCTTATCCATTTTTTCTTGCATGTCATTGAGTTTTCTTACAATTCAAGTTTGAAATTCTTCTCTCATTTTAGTGTTCTAATTTTGGTTAATGTCTATTGCTAGAGAGCTGGTGTTCTTCTTTGGACGTATGTTTTCCATTTGATTCTTCATACTTCCAGAGTTCTGTCACTGATTCCTTCCCATGTGGATCAGTTGTTGTTTCTTACCTTTAGATTTTCGTTTGGATAGTGACACACCCTGTTATGTGTCTGAGCCAGTAGATGTTGTTTGTGGGTAAGATTCAACCACACTCTTTATGATGAGTCAGCAGATGTAGTAAAAGCATGTGCAGAGTAACCTTCCCTGTCAGTAGGTGGTGCTTTCTCTGAGGAGCAGGTTGCAGTGTTGTTTTGGGGTCCTGAAGTTAGCTCTTGTTCCTCTGGAGAGGCACTCTGTGCCCCAGGTGGTGGGTAGGGTCCTGGGACTTCCAGGTGTGTCCTTATTCTCCACCTCAGTGGGGGCAGGTTCAGGAGTTAGCATGGAGGAGCTGGGTTGGGTTAGCCTGCCCTCAAGCACCACAAATGCTGTTAGCAGGGGTCAAAGTTCTGTTCTCTGATTTTGGGCATAGCTGTCAGGGAGGGGCTGGAATGGCCCTACTCAGCTGATAATTCTGCGTGTGAGGGTGGGGCTGTCTGAGACCTGCTGTCTGGAGCAGGCTTTGCTCCTTTCCACCCTCCCCTATTCTACGGTTTCTCCTGGGCCTCTGCCAGCATGTAAGACCTCATTCCAGTGGATCTCCCGTGACTGTGATGTGGGTTGGGAGGTTCCCTGCCCAGGTTCACATCCTGGGCTGGACACACAGCCTTCTCGTGGGAGGGGGTTGCCCCTTAAGCACAGTGATCTGCCCGTGAAGACACACACACTTCAGTAGCCTCGTTCACAAATATCCCTTCTGTGTCCCAGGGCAATGCAATTGAGACCTGGGTTTACGGGATCTGTTCGGCACGCCTATCCCCTGGGCCCTGGAGGTCAATCCCTGACCCTGCCAGGGAGAAGAGTACTAGTTTCAAGTCACCCACAGGGTGCCCAAGCTGGATCGATGTCTGTCCTCCTCAGGATTTCCCCCTTCTCCTGGAGTCACCAGGCTAGCAGCACTTGGGAGGGCTGGCAGGTAAGGAGCTTATAGTCTCAGTACCCCTCAGTCTGCTGTAGGACCTCAAAAGGAAAGGTCCTATTCCTTGGAGATGCCTCCATGTGATGACTAAATTGTCTCTTTGGGCACCCACGTGTAGGGAAGGGGAAGGAGAGAATGAAGCAACATCACACCTGCCAATCGGTTGGGTCTGCATGTGAGGAGGTGCACTGAGGGAGGTGGGAGCCTGGTACCCTGTCCTCAAGAGGCACACTGCTCACCGGCGGTAGCTGTCTCTGGGCTGGTGTTGGCAGGTCTTTCCAACCGCTCAGGAGCCCACCAGAGGTCTGAGATGCAAGGGAGGGGAAAGTTAGCTCTACTTACCGTTTTCGCTGGTCTCCAAGCCTCTCGGGTGGCCTTTCTCCTTCCAGTTCTCCTCTGCAGCTTCTTCCTGCGGAGTCTCCTGTAGTTTTAGGCACCCTTCCTTCCGACCCTCATCCAATCTATGTTTGTCTGCTAGTTTATTTTTTTTTCACTTTCTTCTAAAATCTGTCTTTTTTGCAGAGACACTCTGGCTGGCAGGTTTTCTCGTCCGCCATCTTGAATTGAATCTCCAGTACCATGTTTTTTTAATGTGTTCATCCATTGATGGACACTTAGGTTGATTCCATACCTTGGTCATTGTGAAAAATGCTGCAGTGAACGTGTCAGTACAGATATCTCTTCAACAGACTTATTTTAATTACTTTGGATGTATACTTAACAGTGGAATTCCTTTATCATATTGGAGTTTTATTTTTAATTCTTTGAGGAACCTCCATACTGTTTCCCATAAATCTGTACTAATTTACATTCTTACCAAGTGTATAAAATTTTCCTTTTCTCCACATTCTTGTCAATATTTGTTAGTTTTATTTTTGATAATAACCATTTGTTTTTTGATAATAACTATCCCATAAGGTATGGTGACATTATATTGTGGTATTAATTTGCTTTTCCCTAATGATGAGTGATGTTGATCATTTTTTTCATATAGTTGTAGACCATTCGTATGTCTTCTTTTGAGAAATATTAGGCCCTTTGCCCATTTTCAAATAGGATTATTTGTTTCCTTGCTATTGAGTTGCTTGAGTTCCTTACATATCTTGGATGTTAAACCCTTATGAGATGTATGGTTTCCAAATATTTTCTCTCATTTAATAGGTTGTATCTTTGTTGATTGTTTCCTTTACTGTGCTTTTTAGTTTGTTATTATCCTATTTGTCTATTTTTGCTTTGTTGCCTGTGCTTTTGTGGTCATATCCAAAAATCTTTTCCTAGACCAATGTTAAGAAGACTTTTTCCTATGTGTTCTTCTAGTAGTTTCACAGTTTCTGGCCTTATCTTTAAGTCTATAACCCATAGACTATAAAACTTTTGAGTTTATTTCTGTATATGCAGTGAGATAAGGGCCCAGTTGCATTCTTCTGTACTTTCTACAACACCATTGAAGATACTTTTCTGTCCCAATTGTGTTTTCGATGTTTGTCGAAGATCAGTTGACCATAAATGTTTGGGTTTATTTCTGGACTCTCTGTTCTGTTCCACTGGCTATACATCTGCTTTTATGCCAGGATTGTCCTATTTTGGTCACTATAGGTAGTTTGATACCTCCAACTTTGTTCTTTTTGCTCATGATTGCTTTAGCTACTGAAGGTCTTTTGTGGTTCCATATTAGGTTTGTTTTTACTCTTTCTGTGAAAAATGGCATTGGAATTTTGGTAGGGATTACATTGAATCTCTAGGTTGCCCTGGGTAGTGTGGATGTTTTAACAATATTAATTCTTCTAGTTCATGAGTACAGGATATATTTCCATTTGTGTTATCTTCAATTTCTTTCATCAGTGTTTTATAGTTTTCAGTGTATAAATCTTTCACTTTCTTGGTGAAATTTATTCCTATTTTATTTCTTTTTATGGTATTATAAATGGGATATTAAACAATTTCTTTTTCAGATAGTTTATTATTAATTTATAGAAATACAAGTGATTTTGGATGTTGATTTTGTATCTTCAACTTTACTTAGTTCATTTATTAGTTCTAAGAGTGTTTTGGGGATGTCCTTAGGGTTTTCTTTGTGTGAAATCATGGCATCTGGGAACAGACATGATATACTTCTTCCTTTCCTATTTTGATGTCTTATATTTCTTTTTCTTGACTAGTTGCTCTGGCTATGACTTCCCGTACTGTTCATATGTTGAATAGAAGTGGTGAGAATGGGTATGTTTATCTTGTTTCTTATCTTAGAGGAAAAGCTTTCAACTTTTCACTGTTGAGTATAATGTTAGCTGTGAGGTTGTGATATATGGATTTTCTTGTGTTGAGATATATTCTTTCTATCACTAATTTTTTGAAAGATTTTTATCATGAAAGGATGTTGAATTTTGTCCAAAGCTTTCTCTGCATCTATTGAAAGGATGATATGGTTTTTTTCCCCTTCATTCTTCTAAAGTAATACATGACATTTAATAATTTGCTGAATCATCCTTGCACCCCAGGATAAATGCCACTTGGCCATGGTGAATGATCCTTATAATGTGCTGTTAAATTCAGTTTAATAGAATTTGGTGGAAAATGTTTGCATATGTATTCATTAAGGATTTTGGCCTATAATTTTCTTTTCTTGTGATGTCCTTGTCTGTTTTTGGTACCAGAGTAATGCAGACTTATAAAATAGTTTGGAAGTATTCTCTCCTCTATAATATTTTAGGAGAGTTTTAGAAGGATTATATTAGTTCTTCTTTAAATGTTTGGTAGAATTCTTGGAGCCATGAGGTCGTGAGCTCTTCTTTGATGAGAGATAATATTACTGATCCAATCTCCTAACTCGTATTGGTCTTTCAGATTTTCTATTTTTTCAGTCTTGGTAGATTGTATGTTTCTAGGAATTTACCCATTTCTTCTAGGTTGTCCAATCTGTTGGCGTGTAACTGTTCATGGTAGTTTCTTGATTTTTTTTAATTTGGTGGTATGATTTGTAATGTTTCCTTTTTCTCTCTGATGTTATTTATTTGTCTTGTTTTTTCTTAGTCTAGCTAAAGATTTATTAATTTTGTTTATCATTTTAAAGAACAAGCTTTTACTTTTATTAATCTTTTTATTATTTTTCTAGTCTCTATTTTATTTATTACTTCTCTGATCTTTGTCATTTCCTTCTTTTATTAATTTTGGGCTTTATTTTTTATTTTTTTCCTAGTTATTTGATGTGTTAGGTCCTTTACTTAAGATTGTTCTTTTTAATGTAGCCATTTATTGCTATAATTTGTTTTTGCAGTATCGTATGAGTTTTTGTATGTTGAATTTCCATTTTTGTTTGTCTCAAGATATTTTTGATTTCTCTTTGGATTTCCTTTTGGACCCATTGTTTTTTCAGGCGTTTGTTGCTTGATTTCTAATTTAATTGTGAATTTTTCAAATTTTTTCCTATTACTGATTTCTAGTTTCATACTATCATGGTTAGAAAATATATGTGATATAATTTCAGTCTTCTTAAATTTGTTAAGACTTGTTTTGTGGCCTAACACATGATCTGTCATGGGTAATGTTCCATGTACACTTCAGAAGAATGTCTGTTCTGCTGCTGTTGGTTAGAATGTTCTATATATGTCTACTAGGTCCATTTGGTCAAAAGTATATTTCAAGTCCAATGTTTCCTTATTAATTTGATTTCTGGATGAACTTTCTATTGTTGTAAGTGGGGTATTGAAAGCCCCTACTATTATTGCTGTCTGTTTATGTATTTAGACCTATTACTATTCATTATATGTATTTAGATGTTCCAATCTTATGTGAATATTTATTTAAAATTATTATATCCTATTGATGCTTTCAGCCTTTGTGATTATAGAATGACCTTTTTTGTCTCATGTGACTAGTATTGCCTTAAATTGTCTTTTGCCATATAGCAACTCCTGCTCTCATTTCATTTCCATTTGCATGAAATAATTTTTCCATCTCTTCACTTTTAGTCTTCGTGTGTTCTTAAAGCTGGAGTCTCTTGTAGGCAGCATATAATTGGATCTTTTTAAATAATGCATTCAGCCACTCTATGTCTTTTAATTGGAGATATAACCTACTCATTATATCATTTACATTTAAATAATACATTCAAGGTAATTATTGATAGGTAAGGACTTACTGTTGCCATTTTGAAGGACAATAGACTTACAGTCATCTCAATAGATGCAGAAAAAGCATTTGACAAAATTCAACATCCTGTCACAATAAAAACTTTCAATAAATTAGGTCTAAAAGGAATGTAACCCACATAATGAAGTCCATATTAAAAGCCTACAGCTAACATTACAGTCAACAGTGAAAAGTTGAAAGCTTTTTCTCTAAGATCAAGAACAAGGTGAGGATGCCCACTCATACCGCTTTCAGTCAACATAGTACCAGTAGTCCTAGCCAGAGAAATTAGTCAAGAAAAAGAAATCAAAGGCATCTAAATAAGACTAGAAGAAGTAAAACTGTGTCTGTTTCCAGATGTTATGATCGCATATATAGAAAACCCAAGGGTACCCTTCCAACTCTTAGAACTAATAAATGAATTCAGTAAAGTTGAGAATAAAAAATCAACATACAATAATTAGTTGTGTTTCTATATACTAATAATAACTATCTGCAAAAGGAACAAAAAACCATAGCAACTTGGATGGAACTGGAGATCATGATCCTAAGTGAAATACCACAGAAATAGGAAAACAAACACAACATGTTCTCAGTAATAAATGGGAGCTAAATTATGGGTGCACGTGGGCACAATAAGAGGTGAAGGGCCTTGGAAACTAAGAAGGGAGAGGGTGGGAGGGAATGAGGGATTAAAAACTTACCTATTGGGTACAATGAACACTGTCCTGGTGGTAGGCACACTGGAAGTCCTGACTTCAGCATTATAGAATGTATCCCTGTAACAACAACTTTTGTACCTCCTTAATATTTCAAAATAAAAAGATAAAAAAATGAGGATGAAAGAAATCTGAAGAAGACACAAAGAAATGGAATGATATCCCATGTTCATGGGTTAGAGGAATTAATACTGTTATGATGTCTATCTACTCAATATGATCTACAGATTGAGTGAAATTCCTATGAAAATTCTAATGGCATTTTTCACAGAAATAAGAAACTTCCTAAAATTCCTATGTAACTACAAAATGCATTGAATAGCCAAAGCAGTTTTCATCAAGAATAACAAAGCTGGAGGCATCACACTTTCTGATATCAAATTAAGTTTTAAAACTATAGTAATTAGAACAGTAATAGTACTGGTGTAAAATCAGTCAGTATAAGTCCTTGGAAAAGAATAGTGAGCCCAGAAATAAGCCCAGGCATATAAAGTCAACTGATCTTGAACAGGTGTGTAAAGAATACGCAATGGGGAAGGTACAGTGTCTTCCCCCGGTGATACTGGGAAAAGTGGATATTCACCAGTGGGTACCAGAAAAGGAATGATATTCAGCCCTTGTGCCATATACAAAACTCAACTCAAAATGCATTAAAACTTAAATGTATGACCTGAAACCATAAAACTCCTAGATGAAAACATAGGAAACAAGCTCCATGACGTTGATCTGGGCAGTGATTTTTTTGGATATGACACCAACAACACAGGTAACAAAAGCAAAAATAAACAAGTAGGATTACATCAAATTTAGAAGTCTTATACAGCAAAGGAAACAATCAATAAAATGAAATGGAAAACAATGCAATGGGATAAATATTTGCAAGCCATACATCTGATAAGCAGTCAATACAAAAAATATACAAGGAGCGCATACAAACAAACAACAAACCCCAAACAAACCATGGTCGAAGGACTTGAATAGATATTTCTCCAAAGAAGACTTACAAATGTACCATGGGATGGAAAGGGAGCTACTTGGCATTACTAATCATTGGAGAAATGCAAATCCAAACCACAATGAGTTAACACTTCACAGCTCTTATTAAGAAAAGTGGTAACAGATTTTGGCAAAGATAGGGAGAAGAGAGCCCTTCTGTACTGTTTGTAGAAATGTAAATTGGTACAGTCATTATGGAAAACAGTATAGAGGTGCCTAAACAAATTAAAATAGAACTACCATATAATCCATAAATCCCACTTCTGAGTATGCATCCAAAGGAACTTAAATCAATGTGTTAAAGAGATATCTGATTCTGATGTTTATTATAGTAGTCAAGGTATGAAAACAACTTAAATATCCATAAATGGAATGAATGGATAAAGAAATTGTGCCATATATCCACAAAGGAATATTATTCAGCCTTAAAGAATAAAATTCTTCCATTTATGACAATATGGATGGACCTGTAGGGCATTATTTTAAGTGAAAGAAGGCAGGCACAGAAAAAGAAAAAATATGAACTAACTTACATAAGGAATGTAAAATAATCAAATTCATAGAAGCAAAGAGTAGAATGGTGGTTGCAAGGGGCTAATGGGAAGGTGAAATGAGTAGGTGTAGGATAAAGTGCAAAATTTCAGTTATGCAAATAAATAAGTTTTGGAGATCTACTATTGAGTTCCCTATAGTAGAATGCCTACAATACTGTGTATATTTGTATATGTGTATAATTTAAGTGTATACTTAAAATGTTCTAAAAGGTAGATGTTACATTGTTCTTACAACAACAGCAGCAATAGCAACCACAAGAAACAATCATAATGAAAGGTGAAGAAGGAAACTTTGGGAGGTAATGGATATATTCATGTCCTTGTTGTTGCTGATGGTTTCGTGGATATACACATATCCCCAAACACATTGCAATATATATAATAAATATTAATAGCTTTTTATATGTTAATCATACATCAATTAAGTAGTTTAAAAAGATAGGATAACATACAAAATTGGATTGTATTAAGTTATTATATATGAATTATATACTAGCAAGATAGGACAATCATGCTAGTATTTGGGGGAGCTAATAGACATAATTCTTCAGGATTTTGTTAATGCATTGGCTAGCTGTTGATCTTTGAGTAGTGAGAAATAGACAAGTAAGCATAGACACGGAGGGCCATGAAAAATTCTTTTTTCAATTATGGAACAAATTGAGATCCTAACTAGATATTAGTTTGCAAAGACATAATAATTTCTCTTTGATGAATATAATGCTATCTTAGTGTCCGGTCTTGGTGGTGGTGGGGTGAATGAAGTTGTCCACTTTGGTCAGAACATTGTTTGTCACCAGAGTCATGTACTGACAGAAGAGCAGACCTATTAAGAATTCCATCATGATGTTTTTCTAGGGAGGCATGGGGTCAGAAGTGAGGGTCGTAGGCTGTTTTGCCTTTCAAAATGTCTTTGGCCTGGATGCATGTATTACAGGTAGTTATATTATATCAGAGTTGGAGGGATAATAATTCTAACATGGCAAATTCAGTCCTAAATGAACTCCAATGGTCAGCTATGGCCGTGGCAAGATAAAAGCATCCATTTGGTGAAAAAATAATGACAGATTCTGAATTCACACCATTTAGAAAACTAAATTTAATATTTACTTACAAAACTAAATGTAAAAAAAATCCATAAATAGAGGGATGGCATTCAATTCTATTAGACTTAAAAAAACATCTTGTTCAAGATTGAAGCAGAGTTAAAAGATAAACAATAGATTGGGAGAAAATATTTGTGCATATACAATAGAAAGAAAGGAGTAATAGTAAGAATATATAACTCCATGAAAGGACAAAAACACAAGAAAAATAGGTAAACTATATAAACAGATAATTCAAGGAAGAGAGAAGAAATTGGCCAATAAACATTTTAATAGATGCTCAATCTTACTGTGACTGGTAAATACAAAGCAGAACAATGGCAATAGGGTTTTTTTTTTTTTGTCTACCAGCATAACAAAAATTAAAAGTTTTAAAATATCAAGTATTGACAGAGAGGTAGTGTAATGAATACTCTTAAAATGCTAATACAATGGAAATTGCCCACTCTAAGAACAATGTAGCACAATTTAATAATAACACCAAAAATGTATGCCATATTATGTAGCAAATCTCTTTTTATCTACACTAGGGGAAGCAGTACACATATGCCCAAGGAGGCATATAAAATGAAATTTATTGCATCATTGTGATAATGTTGCAAAACTGAAAAGAATCTCAATTTTTGTCAGGAGTATGGCTCAATAATCAATGGTAAAATCATTATAAAGTAATATTATGAATAATTGTATGACAGCAAATTAGATAACTTAGGTAATATATATTTCTAGAAAGACATAAACTAAATTGATTCAAGAAGAACAAGTAAATATGACTGCAACTATAAGTAAAAGGCTTTAATTAGTAATTGACATATTTCCCATCAAGAAATGCTTAGGCCAGGTGCCTTCACTGGTGAATTCTATCAAATATCTAAATAATATTTAAATAAGAATTAATACCAGCCTTTCATAGACTCTTCCAAAAAATAGAAGAGGCTTCACACTTCTCAACTTATTCCATGTAACTAGTATAAGTCTGATACCCAAATCAGAAAACAATATCAAAAGAAAATCTATAGAACAATATCTATTATTACTATGAACACAAAAATCCTCAAGAAAATACCAGCAAATAGAATCCAGCAACATAAAAAAAAGATTATAGACCATAAATATGTGGGATTTATCTCAGGAATACAAGGTTGGTGTAAAATACAAGTATCATAGAACAAGACAAGGTTGCCCACTATCTCCACTTCTATTCAACATAGTGCTGGAAGTCCTTGCTACAGCAATCAGACAAGAGAGCGGAATTAAGGACATCCAAATGGGAGCAGAGGAGATCAAACTCTCACTCTTTGCTGATGACGTGATATTATACCTAGAATACCCCAAGGATTCAACCAAGAGACTCCTTGAATTGATAAATGAATTTGGTAAAGTCTCAGGATACAAAATCAATACACAGAAATCAGAGGCATTCATATATGCCAACCACAGTAAAAGCAAGAACCATATCAAAGGCTCAATTCCCTTCAAAATAGCAACAAAGAAAATAAAGTACCTAGGAATATATTTAACTAAGGAGGTAAAAGACCTCTACAGGGAGAACTATGAAACACTGAAGAAGGAAATAGCAGAGGATGTAAACAGGTGGAAGAATATA
>CAUYPO010070323.1:0-19910 GCA_963574435.1 Cheirogaleus major
AAGAGTCTCAGCAGAGCTCTGCACCTTGCATGTGCCTAGGCCAGGAGGGAACATCATCGAGAGAGTCTATGGCGAACTGGAGAAAGCTCACACCCAGTCTGAAGGGAAGGCCACTCCTGCACACGCTAACCCACTGGAGCCAGACCCACTGGAGCCTCACCCCCCTTGCCTGGCACTGCTTGGCATCAGTCCAAAACAACCTTCCTGGCTGCTCGACAGAATCAAAAAAGGGAGGGAAGGAGAGAAGAAAGAGGCAAGGAAGGAAGGGAGGGAGGAAGGGGGTAGTCGGAGGGACAGATGGATGATGGACGGACGGACAGAAGACTGGACGGATGGTGGGTGGCAGATGAAAGCATGAGAGGGAGGAACGAATAAAGGAAAGAGGAGAAAGGTATGAAAAGAAGGAGGGGAAAGGAGAAAGGGAGAGAAAGCCGTGTGTGGGTCTTGAAGAAATGAAGGAAGAAAGGAGGGGTGAATTAATGAATTAAGGGAGAGACGAAAGGGAAGGCGAAGGCGGAGCGCGAGCTGCTGCGCCCGGCGGGCGCGGGTCCCCGGCCAGGTCCCGGGCGTCGCGCGCAGCGGAGCGGGCCGGGGCGGGAGCGGGCGGCAGGCGGCGTCGGCGGGGCCCTGCTGCCCCCTGGCGGCGGCTCGCGGCACTGCGGCGGCACCGGGCGCGGCCGGCCCCTCCCGCCCCGCCCCGCCCCCGCCCGGCCCCTCCCGCCCCGCCCCCTCCCGGCCCCTCCCGCCCCGCCCGGCCCTCCCGGCCCCTCCCCCTCCCGGCCCCGCCCGGCTCCTCCCGCCCCGCCGCCCGCACACTCGCGCGTCCGCGGCCGGCACCCGCAGGGGGGAGAGGGGAGCGAGAGACGCGCGTCCCGCAGCTCTCGCCTAAAACGGTTTTCTCTCCCCCTCCGCGGAAAAGGGCGACGAGGTGGGGGTGGGGAAGGAAATGGTTTAAGTGCATTTAAACGGCGTCTGCCGCGGGCGGCGACCCGAGAACGGTCTTCGCATCGATTTCGGAGCCACGGTCGGGGCGCCGGGGAAGCTCTCTGCTGCAGCCCAGCGGCCGCGCGCAGCGCCCGGGAACCCGAGGAGGAGCCGCCTAGACGCGGCTCCTCCCGCCCCGCACCTGTCACGCGCGGTCATTTCCTCCGCCGGAGCCACGAGGTCGGTGACACTCGTCCCCGCTCCGCAGAGAGGAACCGGGCCCGGGGCAGTTACGGGCACACAGCCAGTGCGCGGGGAAAGCGTTAAGCCCACCCGGAGCCCGCAGGCGCAGGCCCCCCACCCCGCACTGCCCTGCGTGAGTGCGGCGACCTCCCGTCCTGCGGGAAAGGCCACTTGTCTGCTGCCCCAACCCTCCATCCCACCCTCACACCTGGAACTCTCCCCTAAACTCCTGGAGCTGACCTCAGACAGCTGCCACAGCTGGCGGGGCTGTTGGGAAGCAGCCTCCAAGTGTCCCCAGGCTGCTGTCCCTGCCAGCACCCCCGAGGACCGCAGCTGCGGGCAGGGAGGCTCAGAGTGCACACAGTCCCTGCCCCCTGTCTCATGCCCCCTCCTGCACGTAGGACGCACAGCGCTGACACGTGGGGCTTCAGTTCACCCCAATTCAACCAGTGTTTATTCAGTATCTGCTAGATACCAGGCACTGTGTTAGACAGCGAGGAGACAGCGGTGAATATGGTACTTGGTGCTGAACACAGGCACTAAACAAGTCAACAGCGAACGCACAAGATGATCTGGATATTAATAAGCACTGAGAAATAAACCAAGGCGATTGCATGCTAGGGAAGGTACCGTTATTACTGCTCTTATTTGAACCTACTTTTACAATTGCACCTGTTGTGTCGCGGTCTGCCTCCCGTCCTGCCACGCCCAGGGCCTGGTGCCCAGCAGCATCTCAGGGAAGGCAGCAGAGTTGATCTCGTGCTTGCTGGATGACCGAACCCAGAGATGGCTAAGAAGTATCCCTCCATGCATTTGAATTTGACACTGGCTCCAGGAAGGGATATTACAGTGACAGTCCAAGTACTCTGAGCCCTTGCTCTGCTCCTTGCTCAGCATTTGTGTGCCTCATGTCCATCAATCTCTGCAGCCTCTGAGGTAGATACTATTACTAACCCATTTTACAGATGTAGAAAGCAAGGTCACAGCTCTGGTAAAGGAGAACCAAGATTTGACCAGATTACCTGGTTTCAGTACCATGCTTCTAAGCGCTGCCCTCCACAGTCCGCCTGCCAGTGGGTGTTACACTCAGTGGGAAATGTTCTAGGGAAGGAAGAAGGCGTGGGTCTGTTACCTTGAGCAAAGTCACTTCTCCTCTCTGAGCCTCCACTTCCCCAGGCCTGCAAAACAGGGGTGAAGTGGGATGCCTGCCTTGGCTGGGTTGTTCATTTGAGGGATTAAATGAGATAATGCAAGTAACTTGCCCACCCAGCAAGAAGCCTGGAATTCAGGAATAGGTTGTTGAATTAAAGAATGAATAAATGGGTGAATGGGCCTTATAATGTTAATCCCCTTCCTGGCCCCCCAAATTCCTTAATAATAAAAAAAAAAAAGAAGAAGGAAAAAAGTTCTGCTGGGCTCCGGCTCTGCCCACATTCCTGCATGCCACAGATAGCCATGAACTTCGCCCCACGTAGTCCCAAACAGCGTGCGCGGGTTGGTGATGGGCTCACATCCTGTCTCTAGAGCAGGGCTCATCTGGCAGCGCAAGCACCAGCTTGCGGCTGACGTTGAAAGCAAGAAACCCCACCTGAGTCCTTCTGCACAGGATGTTCCTGAGTCAGACAGACCAAGGTCCAAATCCTCATCTGCCACCTACTTGTTGCCTGACTGTGTGACCTTGGGTGGATGGCTTAGCCTCTCTGATGCTTGAATACTTCACCTGTCAAGAAGACACCTGCCCCCTAGGGTTGTCCTAAGGATCTCATCCAAACCCCCTTTCCCTGTGAAGCGGTGAGGGTGGGCAAAGGGGGCAAATCCAGAGGGTGAAGTTTTCACACAAACATGGCTGTGAGTTTCCTGCGCTTCAAGTCAGGCTGACACTGAACTGTCATTCCTCTTCCTCGCTCTCCTCATTCCGTGGATTTATTCCCCCTTAAGCCCAATCTACCAGCAATTCCTGTTAGTTTCACCTCTCGATGTCACCCCAAGCCCCTGCCCTCTTCTCCACCCTTGCTGTGTCCTCCCGGCCTGAGCTGCCATGGTCACCACCTGAACAGCTTGGGCAGCCTCCACACAGCCACACCCCTCCCCACCCCACGAACTCTCCAGACAGCAGCCAGAGAGGCAAGCATAATTCCTGATCAGACCCCTCCCCAGCGTAAAGCCTCCAGTGGCTTCTCCCAGAACTCAAAATAAAATGAATACTGCTGCCTCCACTTACCCCACTGGGGGCTACCTACAGCTACAACTCTGCCTCGTTCCCTGGCCCCTTTAGGACTAAGGGTGGCGGCAAGGGCCCCACTGATGCTGGTCCCAGGGACATCATCACCCCTCATTAGTTTCCCTCGACCTCATTCACACTTCGGTAAAGAGTCCTTTCATTAAACTTTTATCAGCTACCCCCACCCCTTGAGAGTGCGACTGTTTCCTGCCTGGATAGCCAATGACACTAAGACCCTGGTGATCCAGCCCCTGCCTAGCGCCCATCCCTCTCACGCAGCTCTTCCCGCTCCTCCACAATCAAATCAATTAATACATCCATCACCACGCATGCTATGCTGTACCTTAGATCCCCAGAACTTGTCCGCCTTGTAACTGAATGTTTGTGTTCTCGGACAAAACTCACACCTCCCCATGTCACCCACCCCAGCCCCTGGTAACTACTGTTCTACTCTCTGCTTCTATGAATTCAGCTTTGTAAGATCCCACACATAAATGAGATCATGTATTATTTGTCTTTCTGTGTCTGACATTTCACTTTGCACAGTGTCCTGCAGGTTCAACCATGTTGTCTCAAATAGCAGAATTTCCTCTTTTTATGGCTGAATATTATTCCATTGTGGATATATCCATCCACTGATGGACACTTAGATTGTTTCCGTATTTTGACTACAGTGAATAGTGCTGCAACGAACATGGGTGCAGATATCTCTTCGACGTACTGATTTCACATCCTTTGGATATATACCCAGAAGTGGAATTGCTGGATCATAAGGTAGTTGTATTGTGAAGTTTTTGAGGAACATCCATACTGCTTGCCATAATGCCTGTACTATTAATAATTTACATTCCCACCAACTGTGTACAAGGGTTCGCTTCTCTCCACACCCTTGCCAGCACTTGCCAACTCTTGCTTTTTGGATAATAGCCACCCTATCACGTTGAGATCTCACTGTAGTTTTCTTTTCATTTTTCTGATGATTAGTGATGTTCAACACCTTTTCATACACCTGTCGACCATTTGTTTGTCTTCTTTGGAAAACTGTGTGGGTCCTTTGCCCATTTTTTAATAGTGTTATTTGAGTTTGGGGTTTTTTTAATTTTATCAATTTAAGGGGTACAAGTGCAGTTTTGTTACATGGATATATTGCATAGTGGTGAATTTGGGGCTTTTAGTGTAGTAACCATTACCCAAATAGTGTACGTTGTACCCACTAAGTAATTTCTCGTACTGCAGCCCTCTCCCCCTTCTGAGGCTCCACTGAGTATTATTCCACACTCCGTGTCCATATGTACACATTACTTAGCTCCCACTTATAAGTGAGAGGGTTTGGGAGTTTTTGTTGTTTTGTTTTTTTGGTTTTGTTTGTTTTTCCTATTGAGTTATGTGAGTTCCTTATATATTTTGGATATTAACCCCTTATGAGATATATGGTTTACAAATATTTTCTCCCATTGTGTAGGTTGCCTTTTCATTTTGTCAACTGCTTCCTTTGCCACACACAAGCTTTTTAGTGTGATATAGTCCCGCTTGTTTATTTTTGCTCTTGTTGCCTCTGCTTTTGGTGTCATATCCAAAATAATCATTGCCAAAATCAACATTAAGGAGCTTTTCCCCTGTGTTTTCTTCAAGGAGTTTTACAGTTTCAGATCTTACCTTTAAGTCTTCAATCCATTTTGGGTTAATTATTACATATGGTGTTAGCCAAGGATCTAATTAATTACGTTCTTTTGCATGTGAATATCCAATTTTCTCATCTGTGTTCATCAGGGACATTGGCATGTAATTTTCTTTTCTTACAGAATCCTTATCCCAGCTGACTTCTTTTCAGAAATTGACAAGCTTATGCTAAAATTCATATGGAAATTCAAAGGACCCAGAAAATACAATCTTAAAATTTTTTTAAAAAGAAAAAGTTGAAGAACTCACATTTCCCAATTTCAAAATTTACTACAAAACTATGGTGATCAAGACAGCGTGGGATTGGTATATATATCAACGGAATAGAATTAAAGTCCTGAAATAAACTCATATACCTATGTTCGATTGATTTTTTTAACAAGGATCTATGCAATAGGAAAAGAATAGTTGTTCAACAGTTGATAGAGACAACTGGATATCCACATGTAAAAGAATGAATGAAGTTGAACCCCTACGTCGTGCCATATAAAAATTACTCAATACAGGGCAAAGGTCTAAATTTAAGAGCTAAAACTATCAAACTCTTAGAAGAAAACATCAAAGAAAATCTTTGTGACCTTAGATTTGGACCTTAGATCTGACACCAAAATCACAAGCACGAAAAGAAAAACTACATAACTTGGACTTCATCAAAATTAAAAACTTTATACTTCAAAGGATATCATCAAGAAAGTGAAAGACAGCCCAAAGAATGGGAGAAAATTTTTGCAAATCACACATCCAATAAGGGACTTATATCTCATATATATAAAGAACTATTACAACTCAATAATAAAAACACAAATAACCCAATTTAAAAATGAGCAAAGAATCTTAATAGACATGTCTCCAAAGAAGACATATAAGTTACTGATAAGCACATGAAAATATGTTTAGCATCATTATCTATCAGGGAAATGTGAATCAATACCACAATGAGATGCTACTTTACACCCACTAAATGGCTACAATCAAAAAGACAGATAACAAGGCGAGGATGTGGAGAAATAGGAACCTTCTTACACTGCTCATGGGAATGTAAAATGGTGCAACCACTTTGGAAAACACTCTGGCAGTTCCTCAAATGTTAAACATAGATCTGCTTTTAAAACGGCTGTAATAATAAATAAATAAATAAATAAATAAATAAATAAATAAAATTTTTTAAGTGTTAGAGTTATCATGGGATTCACCAATTCCACTCCTAGGTATATACCCAAGAGAATTAAAACATATGTCAACACAATATCTTGCATAGGAATGTTTATAGCAGCAGAATTCATAATAGCAAAAAAAGTGTGTAAACAACCCAAATGTTCCTCATCTGACAAATGGATAAATAAAATGTGATATATTATTCCACAATAAAAAGAAATGAAGCACTGACACATGCTACAACACGGATGAACCTTGAAAAATTATGCTAACTAAAAGAAGCAGTTCGCAAAGGACCACATATTATATGACTCTGTTTACATGAAATGTCCACAATAGGCAAATCTATAGAGACAGAAAGTACATTCGTGGTTGTCTAGGGCTGGGGGTATGGGGTGTGGGAGGGTGAAGGATTGGAGAGGTGACGGCTAAGGGGTGAATATCTTCTTGGAGTGATGAAAACGTTTTTAAATTGATGGTGGTGATGCACACACAACTGTGCACCTTGAGTCATCCGCTGAAGGGCCAGTGGGGGCTGGACCCAGCCAGGCTCCCCTTTCCAAGCCCCGCACCCACAGGGCTGACCCTAAGCCCAAGGCGGCTTTTTCTGACTCACACTAAGGCCTGTGGGGGGCTGTGGTCCCCCCCGTAAAGCAACTCAGGCCTGCTCTGATGAAACTCTGGACCCCACCCCTTCCCCTCTCTGTCTGGGACTCTACTGGGGCTGACCCCATGATCTAGGGGTAAACACATGACCTAGCCTGGCCAATCAGAGTGCTCCATCCCCTTGGCCACAGTGATTGGGTCAGAGATAAGCATGTGATCTAAATTGATCCAATAAGATTCTCTCTCTCAAAAATCTGACTCTTGAATGAAGTGACACAAGGCTGGAAAATGATTGCAGCTGTGGAAGCTGCAATTGGAAGCTGTGTGCAGCGCCCCACCAGCCAGCCTAGCGGTTCAACAGTCCTTCCGACAGGCCCGGCCGCCCCACACCCTTGCAATGAAGCCTGGGTTTACAGCCTGTGTTGCTTTCTGTCTCTTGCAACCACAGACTGGACCCCGGATGTACTGTCTGGTCTGGTGAGGGGTCTCCCCAGCCAAGCACCCCAGGCCCAGCCTCCTGAAGCTTCCTCTCCACATACAGAATCAACAGCAGCTTCTTAGCGGTAACTCTACCCATCAGCCAGGAAGCACTTCCTGGGCTTCCTCCCCAAGGCCCTCAGGTTGGTTGACCTGATTCCCAAAGGAGAGACAGTGGGTACCAGAAAAGAAACCCCACTGGGCACCAGGACACTAGTGGACTGTGGGACTTCAGGCAGGTTCCCCGCCCTCTCGGGTCCTCTGTTTCCAAATCAGAAAAATGAGAGGCTTGGACTGAACTCAACAGCTCCCATTGACAGAGGTAGAGAGGAGGGCAGGGTGGCAGAATGGTTAGGAACGTGGAACCTGCCTGCAGAGAATCCCAGCCCTGCTCCTAACTTCCTCTCTCTCTGCCTCAGCTTCCTACTCCATAAATTGAATGAGAAATGGGACCCACCTCATTGGGTTGTTCAGAGGATCAAGCATTTAACATTTGAGAATTACTTAGAACAGTGACTGGCAGGTAGAAAAACTCAACAAATGTGACCTATTAATATTACTTTACATTGTATTAAGGGCTGCATATATATCACCTCTTTTAAATATCACAAAAGCCGGGGGGGGCAATTCTATTACTACTGTTTCATAGATGAAAGAACAGCTCAGAGAGGTTAAGTGACTTACTCGAAGTCATACAGGAAGGTAGTAGAGGACCCTGGATTCTTACCCAGGGTTGCCTGACTCTGAAAAGCCTGTAATTTTGACTATTGTGCCCTTCTACCTCTGGTGTTCTCAGCCACTGCTTCCCAACGTGTTACCACTAACAGAACACAAGATGATTTTAAGTTATATGTGAACAGTTTGTTTTATAATATTAATTCATTTATTTTCATGTTTACCTTCTGTTCATGGCAAGTGAATACAGGCTTTGCATTTACTCAAATTTATTTAATTTTACACAATATGGAGCACCTGGATCCAACAGTACCTGAAGCTGGACAGAACTACTGATGGTCTTTCAATGAGTCAGAACGCACCCAATTTCTAGTTAAGTCCGTTTGCATTGGGTTGGGGTTTGGTCACTTGTTATAATATAGTATACTAATTCGTCCCCTGAGAACCAGTATAAGATAGTTCTCACTAGAGAAAGATGTTAAACAAAAAGACAGACAGACAAACAGGCAGACAGAGGATCTCTGATAATTAGGAACTTCCTCCCACCTCTTTACAGGGAAGAGCCACCCCATCTCTCCCTGCTCGATGCTTTGCTTGTGTCTGACGCAGCCAGGGCAGGGCGCCAGTACCAGGCAGGCTGCAAATATTACGAAACGTCTGGGGAAAACGGCATTGTTCCCAATTTATGTTTTTGCTTCCCCTCCTGTCTCCTGCATTTTTGCTTTTATTTAAGGCCGTGTTCAATTTTGTAATTACTTTTTAAATCGGTAACGTCTGTGTCTGGGACGTGCGGCTTCCCGCCGTTGCCGGGCCTGGCGCTGTAAACAAACCCTGGCACTTTGGCTGGGATGCTGCCGCTGATATATTGCCCTAAATAAATAAAAGGCAAATTAGATATCGGAAAATAACTTTAAATTACTCTCGCATTCTTGGGGAATTACATCTTACATCTGCGTTAGGGACAAACAAGCTCGCCATGAATAATACGTCTAGAGTGAGCGCCCAGGAAGGGTAGCAGTGTTGGGCAGGAGAGGGCAGGAGGACAGGAATAGATCCTTCTGAGGAAGGTGACGGGTAACAGGGGGACTTCTTAAGGGATGGTCACAGAAATGAGGTGGGGTGGGGAGAGGTGTAAATCTTAAGAAACCTTGGATATATCTGCCGGATCTGCCAGAGAGATTGGGACTCCTTGGAAGGAAAGTTACTAGGTCAATTAACCAGGTTGTTTCCTGCAGATGAAGGAGGCGCTGACATTATCACCTACCTACTATGTACCGGGTGCTTGGCAAACATAGAGGCACCCAGTAGTCACCAGGTTTGTTGACTGAAACTTGGGTACAAATGCTGGTGTTGTCCCTACCACTGCTGACCAGCAGGTGGACAGGTGGTGTCAGGGGACTTCAGTGTCCTGACTTTGTTACTGAAGAACCTCAGAGTAGGGAGGTTTCTGTCTTAACAGCAGGGGCTTTGGCACCAGCCTGATGCAGGCTTAGCAGGGCTGGTGGCATCTCATCCTCACCCCTACTCTCCCGAGACCCCATTGAGCCTGTTCCTCACTCCCCAGAAAATGAGTTCTGGGCACATTCCAAAGTACTCAAAGGGATACCTCCCCACCCACCCCCTGCTTTGCTAGCTGGGTCCATCCAAGAGGAGAGATGCCTGGGATGAAATTGTGATGCCAGGTGACTCTGAGGCAAAGAGAGAGACAGCAAGAGACTGAGAGAGCTAAGAGACACTGGAAGGAGAGGAGGACCTGTGGGGGAGGGGAGAAGGGGGAAGATGGAGGGAAAGGGCGAGAGAGGATGGAAGAGGACTCGAAAAGGAAGAAAGGGGATGGGAAAGGAGGCAGCAGAGGATGAGGAGAGAGGCGAGGAAGAATCTGGGGTGTCAACATATATGGCTTTTGTGTAAAAGGAAAAATTGAAGTCCTTTGTTAAATATATTCAGTTCCTAATCTGTAGCCGTCTCTGTACTGACCCTCAAGCACGTAAAGGGACAATTGTAAAATGATGTATCACCAGTGCTCTGATACGGAGGAATCGGAGTCTTCGCGGAGCTATAGGTGGGCTACCAAGAGTGAGGAACAATTTTCCATGTGGACAAGGGGAGGAAAGACCTTCCAGACAAGGGGAACAGAATATGCAAAGACTCAGGAATGCAAGAGCATGTGTATAGTCCAAAAGGGGCAAGGAGCCAGTTAAGGAGCTAGAAAGAAATTGGATTTTATCTTGAAGACCAGTGTCTAAAAGTGCCATTAAAGGATCCCTGAAAGTTTACAGATTTACACTTAGGGATATATGAGTGCTCAACAAGGGCTTATTAAATTTTGGTGCGTTCACCAAATCCTAGTACATTCTGGATCATCTCCCTGACAACCAACGTGGAATCCATGAGACGTTTTTGTTTGTGGTCACTTTGGGGTCTAGTAATAACGTTTTAAATGTCTCAGGACAAGGAGAGAAAAAAGGGGCAGACTTAATATATAAATATGATGTGTTTGTGCCAGATAAAGGCTAAGTGATGTCATGGTTTGCAATGCCCGTTGAAGGTTCTCAGAAAAACGGCGGGAGAATTGAGTCTCCACGTCGCCTGGAGTAATAAAGGCAGCCAAGCTCAAAACAACCTGAGCTAGAACAGCAATTCATTTTCAGTAAGTGGCAGTTTAGTTTCAGCAAAACAACATCATCTATCCCATTAAATAAATAATACTAATTTGAATTTTATGTGTTTCGTTTCTAATTTGTTTTAGTCTTATAGCTGTTTATGAACTTCTTTTGTCATTGATACTAAAAAATAATTTTTCTCCCATTTTGACTCTGAAATTGGGATGCATCTTAAAATCTATTGCCTCTTACAATTCCAATTGACAGCACTTTTTCCCCTTTAATGCTACATAAAATAATAATGCATCTTACAAGTGTTGGTGTTTTAGATTCAATGAAGCGTATATGTAAAATGGGTTGACACCTATTATGGTTTTGTTTGTAAATAAGTAACATTAAAATTTTACAAGTTTAAGCAAATATAGGAGTCCATAGAATGTTTTCCAGAAAAACAGCTTACATACTAACACACTACTCATGTTGGAATAGCACTGATGACAATGAAGCATGAGAAGAAGTTTCTATCACAGGAATGACATGGTCAGATTCCCATATCAGGGGGATACTCTAGCACCACATTGGATAGAAATAGAGAGACCGGTTTTGCAGTAAACAAGTGAGGGACTATGAGGACTTAAACTGAGGAAATAGAAAGAAAGATGAGGACATAACTTGAAGAGATAGGCAGGAGGTAGACTCAACAGGATTTAGTGACTGATTGGATACGTGAGAGCAAGGACAAGTGGGGAAGAAAGAGAGGGAGGAAGATCCCAGGATGATGCTGGGTTTCTGGATGGAAAAGAGTAGCATCCCCGCAGTACAGAAAGGTAATGAAAGTTGAGATGATGTGGTTGCGGTTGTGATGATGGTGATGGTGATACCGGTGTTGAAGGCCATGGTGACGGTGGTGATGGTGGCAATGAGAATGGTGATGATGATGGTTGGTCATGGCAGTGGTGGTGGTGATGATGATGATGGTGGTGAGGATAATGGGGTGATGGTGATGGTCGTGGTGCTGATGGTGATGATGGAGGTGGTGGAAGTGGTGACGGCGGAGGTGATAGCGCCAACGGTAATGGTGTGGTGGTGATGGAACTGGCTTGAGCAGTGATAAAGGGAGAGGTGAAGGTGGTGGTGACACAGGATGGCAATGACTGGTGGTCATGCTGGTGATGATGATGATTAACATTGCAGAATTATCATCAGGGCATTTTAACCAGGAGGCCTAGAAGTATAAATGGCCACTCTGGGCACTGGCCCTTTCAGCTGCCCCACCTTGACACCAACCACCACTGGGGATGATCCAACTTTCTCCAGGCCTCATTCAAGAATGGAATATCACACTCTTTTCTTCCTATCATGGTTGTAGGTATCACTCTCACTCCCTAATCACTCAAAGGGAAATAAATTATAAGCGAGGGCTGGAACCAAGAATTCCCCCCACAGCAGGGAATACCCATTATTTACCCATAAAAATATTTCAAGGGTTATTAGCATGTAAACTGTGATTAATTAAATTCACAAAAATTGTTTCTGATGCATGCAAATGAGGTGGTTCCTGCTGGGTGAGACTAAGACTTCACTCTCTCTCCTGCTGCCGGAGGAGATAGTTGGAGGGAAGTTACTCAACTGGTCTCCTGGTCCAGAAACTTTGGAAAAGATAAGGCTATAGGGCACATCTCAAATGTGGGTCTGCCCTGAGCTCTTCCAGACTCATCCTTTTAAGTCAGGTCTACATAATTAAGGAGAACAGTCTGGACGATGGTTTACCTACTTGGGAATTTATTTATTCACACCCATGAGCCCTGATCATGGAGCTTGAAGGAACGAGAAGGGAGAAAATTGCTATCTTTTAGTGTTTCTGATCACTTAGTCCAGGAAGAGCCAAGACTAGCTCAAAGTGACAGGACTTTCTGTATGCCACCCTAAATTCTTACAGGATTTCATGAGGTCAACAAGAACCACAACTACACACCCAAAGGAAGCTGACCCAGAATGTGTGGCCAGAAAAAAGGGCCAAGGAAGGTGGAGGGGCCAGACTAGGCTGTAGTGACCTACAGGATCTAAAGGGTTTGTCTACCGTCTCTGTCTTTTGAGTCTCCAGAGATCCACCTGGCTGAATCCCTAGGCATTTGGCACCACAATGGCTCAGGAGGGTTTCAATTATCCAAGGGCATGTCCAAGTGCCCATTGCCCACACTGGTGTAGACACAGTGCTCAGCAAGGGCTGTTCATCCTGGAACCTCTCTCCAGCCTCAATTAGGGGAGGTTCCTTCGGTCTTTTGCTACAGTGGTACCTCCCGCCCCCTCTCTCCCCTGAACTCCACATACAACTGCACACTGGGCATTTCCACCTGGAGGTCCCTCAGGAACATGGGGTTCGACTCACCTTGTAATCTCCCCACCTTCTCCAGCCTCTCCTCTGTGTTTCCTCCTTTGGTGCCTGTACCCACTCAGTTGCCCAAGGATCAGTCAGGGCTATTCTTGACTCATCCCCCTCTCCCCATTCACATCTAATCACCAAGTGCTATTGATTCAACCTTTTTAATATCTCTACATTCTGACCACACCTCCCCCTGCCCACTGCCACCATCTGAGTCCGGCCAACATCCTCTCCAGCTTGGATGAGCACAGTAGCTCCCTAACTGGTCTCGCTGCCTCCACATTCGTCTTCCTCTCGTTATCCTTTATAGCAACCTCTAGGGTCATCTCCTGTGATGGTACAGTTTATGTGTCTACTCGACTGGACGAAGAGACACCCACATAGCTGGTAAAACATGATTTCTGGGTGCGTCTGTGAGGGTGTTTCTGGAAGAGATTGACATTTGAATCAGTAGACTACTGAGTCAAGAAGATCCACCCTCCCCAGTGTGGGTGGGCATCCCCCAATCCTTGAGGGCCCAGACAGAACAAAAAGGAGGAGGAAGAGGGGATTCTCTCTCTCCTGGAGCTGGGACATGCATCTTGTCCTGCCTTGGACGTTGAAGTCCCCAATTCTAGGGCCTTTGGACGGTGGGACTTATACCAGCGCCTCTGCCCCCCACCCTTGGCTTCAGGCCCCTGGCCTTGGGCAGAAGTACACCCCGGCTTCCCTGCTCTCCAGCTTGCAGACAGCACATCACAGACAACTTCTCGACCTCCAAAATCACGTGAGCCAGTTCCCAAAATAAATCTCCTCGTATACCTAAATATACGCTATAGGTTCTGTTTCTCTGACACATCTCACAAACCAGACTGTGGTCACCGTTTGTGATTTCCTCCTGCTTCAAAGCCCCTGTCAAGTAAAGAAAAACCCAACTCCTTAGCCTGGGACTTAAGACTATTGACCAGTGACCGCCCACCCCTCGTCCAGCTCCAGTCCCTCATTCTCTGCACCCCATGCTTTGACACTGTCAGGATATGCCACCTCCTCCCCAAGACTCGCAGTGCATGGTCCCCTCCCTGACCTGTCCAGTGACACACTCCTCCTTGAGAACCCAGCCTTTCTCGGCCGTCCTTGCTTCCTCCTTGGAGCTCCCACAGCACTTGGTTCCTCCCTCTTTTGCAACACTCACCACACACCCGCCCCCCAACCAGTCCTCACCGTGAACGTGGCTTTCCTGTCCCCCTGGGCTGGGAGCAGTGTTGTGTGCCTTGCAGAGTGGAGAAGCACAGGCCTGGAGTCACACTGGCTGGGTTTAACAGCCCTTCTCCGTCTCTAACCATCTCAGAGATCTCAGGTACGTTTCTTTGTCCCATCAATAGCCATTTACTGAGCACTCGGTGTGTACCGTCTTCAGGTTGGGGTGGGGGAGGATGGGAATACACACACAAGGAAGACCTCTTTGCTAAGCCTTGAACCACACGTTCTCACCTGCGATGGATCAGAAACCCTACTTCCCAGTGTTGAAATGAGGTCCATAAAACTGGGGGCAGGCGGGATGGGACCCGCCCTGCCCGAGGTGCCAGGCCAGCGAGCTCATGCTTCCTTCAGTCTGCACCACGCCCAGGCATGTGATTTGCCAGCTCCTTTGCCTCCCTCCTGGGTCTGGGGCTGCAAACCCCAGAGGCCATGAATGGGTCGAGTCTTTGTTTCTCCCAACCCAAGCAGTGCCCACCTCAGCACAGACACCAGGCTGGACACTGTCAGGTTGTCTAGAGAAGCAAAGGACTGTGTGTGCCCGGGAGGAAGCCCCAGCGCAGGCTGTACCCCTGCTCGGCCCCACCCATGCCTGGATGCAGCTTGCACCAGTGAACACCTGCAATAGGCCAGACACTCTGCTGTGCACCTGCACGTGCTGCCTGTAAGGTGACGGCAGTTCTCAGGCTTTACAAGGACATATCCAGCCATGCCTGGAGGACACCACTGTACCAGGTACCTTCCACAAGACGCACAGACTCTCCCAGCAGTGCTGTGTCAGGGGCGCAGGCCATAATGCCCCACCCTGTGGATAGCTAACTACACAAGACCCAGATAGTTTCACTGTCCCCCAGATGACTTCCGTAATCATCAAGGGCAGCCTTTGGCCCAGCATCCTGGTCTTGATTGCCAGTACTAGAATCCTCTGTGCCATTTCCCCCAGAGACCGGTGACACTGCTTCAAGTGAGGCAATCTGGAAGCTCTCAGATGCAACTCCCCTGAAGAAGGGGAGAGGGAAAGAGGAGGAGGAGGAGGAGACAGAAAGTCGAAGGCTTGAAGTCAGGATGAGAGAGTCACAGAGAGCAAGAGCCAGGGCCAGAAAGGGGCCGCAGAGAGAGACCTGTCCCTGAGCCCAAGGGTTCCTCAACGGGGCAACTGGGACCTCAAGCAGCCCCAACTCAGCTCCCGCCCCAGCAGGCCTTGAAGATCGGGGCACCCAAATACCAGGACCCTCCAGACACCAAGGAACCCGTTTGGGACAGTGTCCAGATGGCTTCAGGGCCTGGGGTGCGGGGTGGGGAGGGCCTTTGACAAGCTAAGACTGCAGGGGCCAATAATAACCATGGGATGGCCTGATGGCTAACAGGATTGGAAGGAGTAAGGCAGAGTGACAGCAGGGAAACATTCCCATCACCCTTGTGTCTAAATCATTCGTTCCCTGATGTCTTCTCCAAGTGGAAGGAGCCTGAGTAGTCCTAGACTTGCATGTCAGCTTCCTCTTGTCCTTTTGCCGTGCAACCAATTTCTTTGAAAGACTCCATCTCTGCCATGTCCCCAGCTCACTCCTGGCCTTAGGTTTTGGAGTTGTTTTATGGGAACCCAGCCCCATCACCTCATAGGTAGCATTTAGGTAGCCCAAAATCTTTACAAACCCAGTGCTGAGGCTGCCTGGACCGGGTGGGTGTCATGGATGATGGTGGTGGCTTCACAACCTGGTGGTATTTCTTTTCTGTTATTAACAAGAAAAAAGTATACATAGGAGATGTGTATAGTAATAAACTGAAGCAGGATCAAAGGACTTATAGTCAAAAAATAACTTTCCTACCTAATTCAGCCACCCTGTTCCCATTTCTAATCCCCACTGTTACAATGTTGGGGGCACCTCTTCTATAGAGAGTCACATGTGTAAATCACACATGAACATACCCCCCAGCTTCCCCACCTCAAATGGAAACACCCCATAAAGACTTTCACCATCTTGCTTTTTCCTCTTAATATTTATTGGACACTATGCCATAACAATAGTTATAAATCTCTCTCATAATTTTCAACAGTTATGGATGCATCGTAATTTATTTAATGGGTCCTCTTCTGCTGATCCTTTAATAAGTTGTTAAACACCATGCCTAGTCCTCACAGCAGCCTCATGCAACAGACATATTATTCCTATCATGTCACCTAAGACGATTAGGACAGGAGTCCCCCATCCTGGCTGCAGCGTAGGGTCACCCGGGGAGCCAGGCTGCCCCTCAGAGGCTGTGGCTCGAGTGACTGACTCTCCACCCTCTCCCTGGCCCCAGCTGCTGTGTGCGCTGCTCAACCCGTGCAAAGCACAGCCAGGTTTTGTGATAATCCGTCCATCCGTTTTTATTTTGTATTAAAGTTGTTATTCCTGCCTGCCGCCGCTACCTGCAGACTATTTCTCGGGACATTAATCTTTACAGCCTTCCTCTCCCACTGTTCCTCGGGGCTGTACTTGACTCCACTCAGGGGACTGGGGACAGAGCCACTGCAGCCACCATAACTGGGCAGTTAATACTCCAGGGTCCCCGCAGGGGTGCCCTCCCAGCCTTTGGTTCAGTCCCCTAGACTGTGATTTAAATCCAGACACAAATGCAGAGAAAGACCCAGAGAAAAGTCGAGAACATGGGAACAGATACTAAGGCAGACAGGGAGAAGAAAGAGGGAGAGAGACAGAGAGCTGTGCCCTTGTCCCCAACTGTACAAAGATGGTTGGTAGGAATTGATTTATTGATGAATCAATAAATCATGTATTAAGACACTGTTATCAATAAAAATAGATAGTATTACTGAGTGCCTCCTGGATGCCAGAGGAAACATACACATCATCTCTGATTCTCTCTGAAACTCTACAAGGAGGTATTACTGTGAGGAAACTACAACCCAGAGAAGTAAGTGCCTTCACCCAAGTGCATCAGTCAGTACAGGCGGGTTATGCAGCAGTAACAAACAATCCCAAAAATCTCAGTGGGAAAGCAGAAGATTAGCTGTCACCCAAGCCACATGTCCATCAAGGGTTGACAGTGACTCTGGTCTGTGTCACCTTCTGTAGTAGACACTGCGTTCCAACACTGAGATAACCCCCTAAGGACTGAAGGATCAACATCTTCCCCTGTGCTGTGCTGGTAAATGCTTAATAATGGTTCTCTGGGGAAAACAACACATGTGTGTGTGTGTGTATCTTTATTATAAGTTTTACTTATATAAAAGATGTATAGTAAACAGTTAATAAATAATAAAATATACAACACTCTTCACTGTATTAATAAATACCACATAGCCAAATGATTCCTACAGAAAGCTTTTGTTGATTTTTAACCAACTCTTACATTCATAGCCCACCTACAGTTGCAATTCAGCTCTGATTTGACAATTTTTTTTTTTTTTTTGCTATGCACAGTGGAACAGCTGCCAACAGGACACTTTTCAGTGTAATGTGCTTTTTCTCTACCACTTTCTCAAGTCTAGACAATCAACCAAACAATAACTAAAGCCCTGATTTGTGGCATTTGCCAATTTCTGCAGTATAAATGCTCGTGCTATGGCCAATGTCGCCAAGCTCCCACAGTGCAGCCACCCCGTGCAGAGGTGGAGAGAGCCGTGTGGCAGCAGGCCAGCATGGAGTGGTCCCACCTGATGGATGCAAGGGACATAGATAAGCTCAGGAACGCAGGTGACAGCAAAATGCAGCAGGACAACTAGGAAGTGATGGGTCTGGGGTATGTACATTCTTTCTTTTTAATAGAATGTGTTCAACTGTAAGTTTACATCATTTAGTTTTTATTGATGGCTGTGTTTAATAGCTGGCCTAGAAAATTCCTGAATGCCTCTGCTATCCGCCACCTGCTAGGGGGCCAACCCACCACCCTCAGCTGTCAGCCCTCTGCAGGAATTGCCCTCAGCTGAAGAGCACCATCTCACCCAAGATCACATCCCCTTCCCAGGGGTGGCTCCCGTCCAGTGAGTGGTTGATGTAGGGGTATAAAAGCTCAGACTATTGCCCCAACTTGGGACATCACTGAAGGACCGCCAGCTTCAGAGCTCTTTGTGGAACCCCCTTCTCTGTCAGCCCGGTCCTGCCCCTTCCTCCCCATGAATGTGGGTCCTGAGAGCGCTGCCTGGTAAACTTCACCATGTCAGTCTCCATCTCGAGTGTGCTACCCAGGGGCCACCCCGGGACCCCCGCACTCTGGACTCCAGGGTGATGGAGCAGCGCTTTCTGGAACATTTTACTTGGTCATCACAGGAGAAGGAAAGAGATCTCTAAAGGGTGTTACTTCTGCTCACAGCTCATTGGTCAGGGCTGGTCATATGATCCCACCCAGCCATCATGGAATGGAGGGATGGGCAGAATGCTCAGCAAACTGGTGCTCACCGCTGCATGGTCACACAACCGGTACACAGTGGTCTAGGACAGAACTCCAGGTCTCTCTGACCACAAATCTACGCTCCTCCCTCTGGGCCATTTGAGGACTGAGACCGCCCCTCTAGGGCCTGAGAATACGAAGATGGATAACATTCATGCCCCACCCTGAGCTCCACCCTGAAGCACCCACAGCACTAAAGCTCATATATAGACGTGCCAGGTCAGGAATCCACAAGCTGACTGAATCTCATTCCCAAGGCCAAGGGAAATGCCTGGCATAGACTGTTGATTGTTTCAGTTTACCATATGGTAAAACACCCAAAGCATAGCGGCTTAAAACAACCATCGCTTTCTTTAGCTCAGGATTCAACAGGTTTGCTGGGCTGGCTCATGGGGGCCGGATGGCCTAAGGCAGCTCACTCACAGGCTGGTTCCAGGAGACATCAGCAGGGCCAGCTCGTCTGGGCTCCACAGGGTCTCTTGTCATCTAGCAGGCCAGCCCTGGCTTCTTCACACCAGAGGTCTAAGGGCAGCAAGAGAGGACCAGCCTCTGCTGGCATGGCATTTGCTAATGTCCCATTGGCCAAAGGCCATCACATAACCAAGCTGAAGTTTAAGATTTGGAGAAATGCATTGCAAAGAGACCTGCACACGGACACAGGGAGAATTTGTGCCTATTTTTGCTGCAATCTACCAGTGACTGAGTAAATAAGCAGATGAGTTGATGAATGAAGACAAAGGCAGAAAGTGACTAGCAAAAAGGTTCTGTGCAAGTTGAGCCCCTGAATTCCATCTGACCTCTGAACCTCTTAGATTCCTCTGTCCAGGGCAAGGGGCAGGAGGTAGAGCAAAGCCCTCCAATGAGATTCGGTGGCTGGAAAGAGACCATAGGAGGTAGGAGCCCAACAGTGGGTCCATGTGCTCAGCTGAACCTGGACCTCTGGCAAACTCTCTCCCCAGCCTCACCCCAACTAGGCCAGAGAGGAGAAACATGCAGTGTGGTCTGCTGGTCCCTCTGTCCCTGGGTCCACACTGCCTGCCTCTTGCCCAGGCCACCTCTTGGCCCACCCAGAAACATTCTCCGGAGTCCCCGCCATGCCCCGCGTGACGCACAACGCCGGGGAACGTAATTGCTGTAGTGATTACTTACAGCCATTACATTAAGTTTTAAATGGTTCCTTTCAAATTGAACAATGTTTTTTCAAAGTCAACAGCTGGTTCACAGCTTGAATGCAACCGTTAGGATAAATTAAATAAAAAGGGTAATAAAATCACAGTCTAAATTTAATTTCTGAAGAGTGCATAGGCTCAAAAAAAAA